>CM008334.1:40339128-40353394 GCA_002525835.2 Ipomoea batatas | reverse complement strand
TTTTTTTTTTTAAATGAAAGAGTATTGTAAGAAAAAATAAAGCCATAATACCTTCTCAAAGATTCGCTTCTGATATTGGTATCCCTAAAAAATGCAATAAAAATCCAATTATAAATGATAAAAAAAAATTAACAAATGGAAAATATTTGTAAGAAAAGTTTGTTGCAACTACGGGTGAAAATATGTTAAACTAACCTCTTGACGACTTGACCTAGTTTGAGCTTACATTGACCTACTCTATTTAGTAAAAATATTAGACTTAAACTTATTTTGAAACCTACTTAATTAAATAAGCTTAGGCTGTTTAAAAAAAAAAAAAAGGCATAGGCTTATGTCATCATATATATGTCTATCCTATAGGACTACATGCCATACATACATGCATGCATGCATGCATACAGACACACACACATACACACACACACACACACATACATACATACATACGTACATACATCCTAAAATTTAAATTTCCAATTTTCAATTTTCTAACTTTCTCGTCTCTCATATTTCCCTCCTAGCAGAGTAGCAAAACCATCATTGCATACTACATAGTAGTAGTAGTGGAGGTGGTGGATTGTGACATTTGATTGATCAACAAATGATCTTGAGTTCTTATCCAATTTTACCTTTTTTTTAAAAAAAAAATTCAATTGATACGGATGATGCTTGTTGTTGTCACTATCTTCACACTTGTTGTAGCTTACAACTTTAACTGTGTCTATTATTGTTTTATTAGGTTTAAATTGTTTTTTGTTTTTTTACAAATATGTAAGCCATATAAATTGTTTATAAAGTGTAGATCTTAATTAGACTCAAAGCCTACAATAGAGTGATCTCTTTAATGACCTACATATTAAATATGTCTTTAAAAAAGTTTTAAGTTATGCTAGATTTATTATAGGGTCAAACTTAGGCCTAAAAATAGCCTACATACAGGCTCGGGTCTTAAATTCTCATAACAGGCCCATAACTCATTTTTCAAAGTTCACCCCGACCTAGCCTATTTCCACACCTGCTTGCAACTTAATAGTAGATCATTATACCATAGACTATGATTCACCCTGTAAGGTGAATCACTGGCATACATTCATTTTCAGTATATTGAAAGTTCGTTTTTAATATATCAAAGGTTCATTTTTATGTACTAAATGTTTATTATTGTACTTTTAATTACTATATATATTAAAAATGAATTTTCAATATACTCAAAATAAATATTTAATTGTGATTCATTTTGAAATATTGACCATGGTCCATAATATATTTTGTCCTTTGCAAATGGAATATGTTTGTTTTACAAAAAGTTGTGCTCAAAATATTTTATGTTCTAAAAGTCTTCTCCAATACTTTTTTTTTTGTCAACTATTTTTAACGCATTACGTTTATCTTTTATTCCCATTCCTAGTCTTTTACTGGCGGACATATAGTCCTAAAAGACGTTTAAGAAAGTTCTTTTATGTTCAATAATTATTTATGAATTAATCAACTACATCAACAAGTACAACTTTATATTAAAAAACTTTATATTAAAACTTAAGGAGCGTTTGGTTAATGAAATATGAGATTATGTAAAGTAATACTATTACCATTTGAAATGTAATGTGAGATTTTGGAATGCTAGATTATCTTATTGTTTAATTTAGGTTGGGAGAATATAATATTAACTTGTTTGTTTAAAGGTTAAACCAAAATTTTGGTCTCTCAATTATTTCGTTCCAAACTTTTAATGTAGTTCCTAGTTTTCAATTTCAACAAATTAGATTCTTGAATTGTTTAAAATTTCGTCAATTAAACCCTTTCAAAGGCCAAATTAATGAAATTTTAAAAATGTGGAATTCACCAGTTTGGTCCCTGAAGGGGTATAATTGACGAAATTTTACACAATTCAATGATCAAATTAGTTGAGATTGAAAACTAGGGCTACATCGACAATTGGAAAACAATTGGGGGACCAAAATGGTGATTAACTCTTATATAAAAGTTACATTTTAGAAAACAATTGGGGGACCAAAAGCTATTAATTTAATAGCTTCGATTGAGACTTCGACTGATATTATATTCATATATATAACATATAGGACAAGAGAAATACGAGTAATAATACACTAAACATGTAAACAGACAATTTTACCCTTTCATTTGACATCAACTTAACCAAAATTTGACGAAAGGACCAACATTGGAAAAAATTTGAAAGTCAAGGGACCTAAATTGTCCAAATTAAAAATTGATGATCAATTTTAGAAAATCAACATAGTCAGAGGACCATTGTTGGAATTAACTCTTAAAAATATATACTTAGGACCATTTCTCAAATGCATATATCATTAGGCCAATAACTTGTAATTTAAATGGTTAGAGTGAAGTAATTTATTATTGATTTAAAATTAGACTTTATAATCATTTGGCATTTAATTATTTATATTGATCAACTAACCTTGTTTGTGCCGTAAATGGTATCACAGTAAGTGAAAACCGATGCAAAATTGCTATTACAGCTCTCCCCAACAAAATGATGGTAGTCATGGTAGATTGCACCTCCATAGAAAGGAATATACTTCGAAGGACTCCATGGGAATTCATAACTACAAGAAAAACAAAAAAGTCCTCAATTTTTAATACTATTTCATTATAAACTTGACAGCAATGAGAGATAAGAATATAATTGAAATATAATTCTCTATATAACATTTTAATATAAAAATATCATGTATATAAAAGGAAAAATTAAAATTTTTGTTCCTATATGTTATAATTCAAGCGTAAACTTAATTCTTAATTATTATGAGTTTCGATTATAGCCCTTAATTAATTATATTAGTCATAAAAGTAGCTATTTTCACCATTTAGAAATATGGTAGGAACTAAATTTAAATTACAACTTTCACGAATAATAGGTATTTTGGTTTTCTACCGGACTAAAAGAGTCATTTTTATGATGTAACTCATGGTAATTAAAGATTAAATTTACCATTAATATCAATTGAGGTCCTTCGAGTATAATGGTACCACCACGTTTAATTTTAAATTTTCAATTTAATCACTAGTAGTCTTTCAACTTTCAAGTTACACCACCCATGGTCCTTTAACTTTCAAATTGTTAATCAGTGTTGGTCCTAACTTTGCCCTTACTTAAACTAACAGAGTGATCGCAACTGATTAATTTTGAATGTTGAAGGACCATATAAGTGATAAAATTGAAAGTTTAGATCTAAACGTGGCGATTCCACTATACTTTAAAGATCTCAGCTGGTATTAACTCATTAAATTAAATCATTCGTGTTTCTTCAACTTTGAAGTTATACCACTAATGGTCCTCCAACTTTTACATTTTTAACCAGTTCTGGTCCTAACTTTTCCCTTATTTAAATTAACAAAATAACCACAACTGGTTAAATTTGAAAATTGAAAGACCACAAGTGATTAAATTAAAAGTTTAGATGATGGGAGTGGATTCGAGCCTCAGTCGAGGCATCTGTTGACTCGTTGTGTTTCAGTAGGTTGAGAAAGTAGCTATGATCAGATACTACATTGTAACAGAGTCTGTAGTACTCAAAAAGAATTAATAAGAGTAAGTAGTAAGTACCCGCTATGAGTCTCAATTGCTTCGATTTGACGCAAAATAAACCAGAGCCAGAAGGTGATCATGTGGCAAGGGACCATTAGTGGGCCAAGGAATGAAGCAAAGCCAAGAATTAGGACCTCTGCCCAATGTGCATAGGGCGCTGCAAAAACCATTGGAGCCAAGTATTGATGGTGAACTCTGTGGATTTTGTCATAACCCCATTTGCAGTGGAGCATTCTGTGGAGCCAGTAATTGGCATAGTCCTCTACTAGGAAATACACCAACACTTGGCTCAACATTTCTCCCCATGACGGCAATGCCAAACTTGTCCTTATTCCAATCCACTGCTCGCAAATTAAATCATAAACAATATAATTATAACTGCAATTCTAAACAATACAAATTCTTTGTCAAATATTTTGGTTTTAATTTATTAGAGAACAAAAAAAATATCGCAGGTTTTTATTCGATCTGAACTAATTAGAGCCTGCGTGCGACGTCAGTGAAAATTAAAAACGGAAAATTGTAATTTATATCACTCACAAATATATCAATTATTAATGTTACTCTGGCCTGAATTATTAGTGGTGTAAATGTTGCATCTCAATTTTCAAAACATGATATATATTGCCCTTTCCCTGAATTATTAGTGGTGTAAATCTGGTTATCCGTCGTTTACCCTGTTCGAAGACACATTTTTTATTCAATTTTTCTCTCTTCGTTTGTTCTCCTTTCGCCGACAACAATGTTTCTCCTTCTTCCTATTAGAGGAGGGCAATATATGTCACGTTTTGAAAATTGAAGGGCAACGTTTACACCACTAATAATTTAGGGGTGACATTGATAATTGACGTATTTGTGAGGTGCATAAATTACAATTTTTCCAATTAACAAAATAAGAGTAAGCATAGCATCTTAATAATCTTACTATATACCTAAGAAAAACAAAATCTAAAACAAAAACAAAACAAAACAAAACAAAAAACAAAAAAGAAACAAAACAAAAAAAAAAAAAAAAAAAAAAGCAAAACAAAAGAAAGCGCACGCGCAGTCACGCACAAGAAAACATATTTTAGTACAGAGACTTTAATTTTGTCACGTTTTTAAATTTGAAACATTACTTCAATAATTCCTATAGCTTTTCATTGGCAAATTATTGGCAAATACATTTTTAATATATTAAAAATACATTATTCATGTATTAAATGTATATTATAGTATTATACAAAATAACGTATTTTTAGTATTTAAATATTGTACTTTATTTGAATACAATGTACATTTTTAATATTTTAAAAATATATTATTTATGTACTTAATAATAAATATACATTATTTAATAGTATTGTTCACACAATTGTGTAGACATAGTCTACAAAATAATTATCTTTTCATCCTCTCATGCAATGACTGGTTACATTCTTGGTTGAATCTTGAATTCATGGATCAATTTTCTTGGACCTAATAATGAGCTTCAATTCTCGACAGTACTATACATACTACTAACACACATTATATTTCTTACTTATTTAAAAGTACTAAGATAATATAAATAAAATGTCAAAGACTTTGTAGTCTAGTGGCACCACCTTATACTCTTATATGAAAGGTTGCGAGTTAGAGTGTAGAGTCGGTATTGACTCAAATATTATATCAATGCATTGTAATAGAGTCAGTAATTCTCAAAAGTTAATTAAAATCTCATTTGTTAGACAATTACTTGGATTACAGCAAACATAAAGCATATTCTAAAAATAGCTCAATTTCATTAAAAAGGACCGACATTTATAGTGAGAGAATTCAAAAGCACCGACATTTATAGTGAGACAATAGACAATACAGGAGATGAATATAAATGGTTCTGTTGAGCATAATATAATGTATAGCAGTATAGGGAAAATTATAATTTATGCCAAATTACAAATATGTCAATGATCAATGTCACTCATGAATTATTAATAATGTAAATGTTTCCCCTCAATTTTCAAAACATGACACATATTGCCCCTCCCCTAATAGGTCGAAGATTTATGTCACTCACAAATATGTCAATGATCAATGTCACCCTTGAATTATTAGTAATGTAAATGTAGCCCCTCCATTTTTCAAAACGTGACATATATTGTCTCTCCCCTAATAGGGAGAAGGAGAACAAATAAAGAAAGAAAAATGGAGGAAAAAAACATGGTCTTCGAACATGGAAAACGGCCGGTAACCACATTTATACCACTAATAATTCAGGAAAGGGCAATATTTATCACGTTTTGAAAATTGAGATACAACATTTACACCACTAATAATTCATGGATGGCATTCGTAATTGGCATATTTATGAAGGTATAAATAATTACAATTTTTTCAAAGATATGTGTAATCCAAGTATCAACAACTTAGTTTTTTAGTTGAAACATAACAAATCTTTCAATTGATTCATGTACTATCCATATTGAACCCCAAAATTTTCTCTTGAATTTTACCTGTCTGGGTGAGAGATAGGCCCTGTTTGGAAAATGGCTGTTGGCTGATTGGGTTGGCTGTTTGGGTTAGAAGGTATGATTTGTTGATAATATTAGCTGATTGTAGAAAGTTGTTTGATAAATTAGTTGTTAGCTGATAGTTGTTTGGTATAACTTCTTTTCTAAAAAAGCTAATTGAAAAGGTTGCTTTGAGTAGCCGGCCTTTTGAATTTTAGCATTTTGGAGTTACAAAAAGCTTATTAACCAAACAACTAATAGTAGTCAAATAAGCCAAAATTGGCTGATAGGCTGATTATTTACCAAACACGGCCATAATCAAATTCATTTTCATGCGCATTATAACACACAGACGATTAAATACATACATACATACCTTGATGATGGGATAGGATAAGATCTGGAGAGGGCAAACGGAGTAGACAAAAGTGAGCAACACTTTTGTGTAGCAGTGTATCATCTCAGACAAGGAATGAGTAGCTCTGGGTTGAATCTTGAATCTGTCAAATTTGTGAGACCTCAGGCGCTGAATGATGACCCAGGGTAGAGGGACCAAAGTGTAGAAGATGAAGAAGAAAAGGGTGTTGTGACAATACAACAAGTAATCAGATTTCTGGGCGGAGTATTTGAACCATAATGTCTCTCCAAATGTCAGGTTTCTTCCTACAGATATCTGGGCTTCTTCAAGGGTTTGATAAGGCAACATTATATATATATATGTGTGTGTGTGTTTATTTAATACTGTAAACTTAGATCCAGCATGCAATGTACGATAACTACTGCCCAGATTTATTATATTTCTTCTTCTCGATCGATATATATATTGGACTTGGAGAAGAGAAGAAGAAAGCTAAGAAAGAAGGAAAATAGAAGAGCAACCAAAAGATTATGTTTATAAAATTTTGCCGCGGATATTTTATGGAATAATATGTGATGGAGAAGGAGAGGAAATCGGTTCGTTTATGAATAGTACAGTTGAGGGTTGGTGAACCACATGATGATAAACAAAGTATCACTACTACAAAAATGCATGAACAGCGCAGCTACACTTCTAAATAAAAGTGTGTTGTCACAACTTTTATGCGCTATAACTTAAATGCGGAAACACAATTAACAATGAACCGCATGTAAACCAAATCAATCAACCAAACAATTTTTATGATCATGTATAAGCACCCAGATCGTTGGACTAATAAATTAAGTCATGTGCTTTGATACCAATTGTTAATTTGTGAATCTTGAATGCAGGTGATAACCAATTTGGTTCCTACTTTGCTTTTAAAAAAGAAATTAATGATCTATATTTAGTACTGTATTAGGAACACAATAAATAACAAAAATAGTGAAGAAAGGATAAATGAAATCATAATATGTTCACGCAATTCGGAGAACTTATTCTACGTCTGCGGGATCACACAAAGGTGAAACTCAACTCCACTAGTTGATCAAAGATGATACACTACAAAAAAACGTGTTTTTAGCGACAGACAAAATCTGTCGCTAAAAAGACGGATTAACGACGGAATCAGTTCGTCACAAAAACCCTCCTCGCTAGAATTTAGCGACAGAAATTTTTTCCGTCGCTAGGGTCTAGCAACAGAAATATCCATCGCTAACTAAAATAAATTCGTTGCTAAATTTCTTCCGGCGATGAATTTGATGATGAAATTTATGAGGGAATAACGACGACAACTTTTGTCGCTAAATTTAGCGACGGAAAATCCGTCGCTAATTTTCTAGTTTGAAGATCTGGTGACGAATTTGAAAGGGAATAACAATGGATATTTCGGTTGCTAAATTATATTTTAAAAAAATATTTTATTTATTTTAATTAAAATCCCTATTTTTTAAATTACATGTTAAAGCTTAAAATACATATAAACACACTATATCTAACACTATTATCATCAACGCTACCCACTATCAAATTACCTTCAAACTTTATATCATCATAAATTAAACTATTATCAACATAATCATGGTTGCAAAAATCGCGCCTAGGCACTAGGCGTCGCCCGACCACGTCGAGGAAGGCCGAAATCAGCCTCGAGGCCGGCCGACTAGGCGACCGGCAGGCTGGGCGTTTTTTGTTTTTGTTTTTTGTTTTTAATTATAAATCTTAAACATTTAAGCTATTAATGTTATAATGTATTAACTAATACTCTAATGGTCTAATAAGTAGTAACTAATAAGTAATGAACTAATAATTAATACCTAATAACTTAATAAGTGCTAACTATTTATCTATTAAAATGTAAAGGCTCACAATATTAAATACTTTACATTTATTAACACTTCAAATATTTTTAAAAAATTTCAAAAAAAAAAAAAAAACCCTAGCGCCCCCAAGCGCCTAGAGGGCGCCTAGCGATTTTTTCAACCTTGAACGTAATACAATAATATCAAATCAAAACTGCAGTTAGATAACAAAAGTCTGAAAATAGCATTTTGATTGATTTTGGAAGTCTTGCATATCCAGTAAATGATGCAAATCCATTGTGTGTATACAACATTGATGGAATTGAATGAAAATGGAAACCATCAACATGATACTTGATAAACGCCAAAGATAACTAGGCTAAGGGTCTAAGTGGGGGCAATTTAGGAATGAATTTGTGTCCTTTTGTGAACTATTTATGTCATTTCTAAGCTCTAATGTGTAAATCTAGTGCAAACTCTATTCTTGGCACACTTGGTATGATTTTGTAGGTTTTGGAGATGCAAGCAAAAAGCATGTAAACTTGGAAAGCAAAGCAAAGCGAAGTTGAAAAAATCGGAGGCTTGGACAGGCTGCTCCACGCGTGGAACACGGTGTGGAGAAAGTCCAGAGATGATCCACGCCGCTGGTACACGCGTGGACGGGCCATTCCGAAATTAAATGACAAGGGCAATTTTGGGGAAGCTATTTAAGTCCTAATTTAGAAAATTTTTGGGAGTTCCAGATATTATTACATTTTATCATTTAGAAAATTGTAGAGAGAAGGGAGAGCTAAATCCTAGCTTGTAGAGAGAGACTAGTTCAATTTGTGAAAACAATCTACTTTTCAAGCATTGATTTGGATTCTACCTTGATCTTGATTAGGTAATCACTATTTATATCTTTAATATTGTTGCAATTTTAGATCTCTATTTCAATTCCAATTTATGATTTTAGATCTTGTTGTTTTCAATTGCTAATATGAGTATGTAAATCTCTAATAGGGATTGAATTGTGAAATATCATGATGCTATGTGTAGATCTATAATTCCTAATGTGGAGATTTGATTGTGTAAGTTGGATTGCTGGTTCTTGTTCATAATTGATGAATTGTATGTATTCTTTGAGTATTGGTCAACTCTTGAATGATCCAAGGCAATAAGCTAGGCAAGATATTACTAGCCTTATTGTAAACTCCAATCAATTGTGACTTCCTATTGAATAGAATGAATATGTGCGTGACGTAGGCAATGTGTTTGTGAAAACATCTATCATCAATACTCCTCCACCCACTTGCAAAATGTCATTACATTATTTTCACAAGCAATCAAGCATCAAGCATCAAACATCATACTCTTTTCTTTGCCTTCAATTTCATTGGAACTAAGTTTTAAACTCAAAAGTTCAAGTAAATAGGCACAAGTAAATTTTAAACTCAAGAGTTCAACAATAGACTACTAATGATCTTAATTTTAAACTCAAGAGTTCAAGACTACTAATTCATAAATAATCTCTAATCACCATTGTTAATCATCATCAACTTAGTTAATCAAAGTCCCTTAACAAAAACTTTCATTAAAAATGATAATTGAAGTGAATACTATTAAAATGAAAATTGAAGATTATGGAAAAAAATTTCATTATTAATCCAATAGTCACTCTCCATTATCATTAGCATTTTAATCATCACATAAGCCAAAGGGGGTTTGCCCCCCTAATTTTTTTTTTTAAATGCTTCTTTTGCACTTAATTTTTTTTTTATGTATTTAGATGGTTTAAACAAGTGAAAAAAGAATTCCTTGTTAATATAACTACATATCTATATTTATTGAGAATGTATATGTATCAATCATAACTCAAAAACATAATAGCATATAGCATATTGGTTTAGAAGATGCATATGTATCAATCAACAACAATAGCCAATAATCAACTCACCAATAATTAAACTTAAACACCATCAATAATTATACAAGGGAAAACAGTTAAGTGTAATCAAAATAGAGTTTATTATACTGAAATGGGACCTCGACTATTGCAAAATTACCAATTTGGTCATCGACAATTTTTTTTGCCCAATTAAGTCCTTAGACTTTGAAAAATTTAAACATTTTGGTCCTCCGTTTATTTTATAGTTTTATATATGTTAAATCAGGCTAAAATTGGTAATTTCATGATAGTCAAGGGACCATTTCAGTAAAAAATTAATTACCAAAATGGTCCCTGGACTATAGCAAAATTACTAACTTTGTCCCGATTTAACGGTTGTTTAACACCAAAATAAACGGAGGACCAAAATGGATAAATTCTTCAAAGTCTGAGGACTTAATTAGGCAAGAAAAATTGTCGAGCACCATTTTTCTAGGTAAAAAAAAAGAGAGAGAAGAAGAAAAACCTACCACTGCCACCGCCGGGACTACCTCCCTTACGCCGCCGCAACTACCACAGCCTAGGACTGCCGTCGATCCGTTGCAACACCGGCCACCATGCCTTCAATCTGTTGGACGAGAAGGAGAGAGAGTCGAAGAACCTGCCGCTGCAATCCGCCTGGGACTGCCTCGCCTCCACCGCCGCAATTGCAACTCCGTCGATCCGCTACAACTTCGACCACCACCGTCGAGACTGTTGTCTGCTCGTCGCGACTGCCCGACCACCATGCCTCGCCTTTGATCTGTTGGATGAGAAGGAGAGAGAAAAGAGACAAACCTGTCGCTGCCTCGCCTCCGTTGCCGCAACTACCGTTCCTTGCTGCTGTCGATTCGCTGCAACTCCGACCACCACCGTTGCAACTGGCCGGCCACCACACCTCGCCTTCGATCTGCTGGACGAGAAGGAGAGAGAGATGAACCTGCTGCTGCCTCACCGCCGCCGCCGCAGTTCGAAGCGAGAGAGAGAGAAGCGGCTGGAAGAAATTATAAACAACAAGGCTGGAAATGGAATTAAAATTCTTTTATACCTAGGGTTATCATATTTAGTGACGGAATTTTGAATCCGTCACTAAATATAGCGACAGATTCAAATTTCGTCGCTAGATTTATTTAAAAAAAAAAAAATCGTACTCACCCCACTTATTACGCTAGCGACGGAAATTTGAATCCGTCGCTAAATCTAGCGACGAAATTTGAATTCCTCGCTTGATTGATAAGCGCCAAAGATAACTAGGCTAAGGGTCTAAGTTGGGGTAATTTAGGAATGAATTTGTGTCCTTTTGTGAACTATATTTAGCATTTCTTTGCTCTAATGTGTAAATTAAATGCAAGCTCTATTCTTGGTACTTGGAATGATTTTGTAGGTTTTGGAGATGTAAACAAGAAGCATGTAAACTAGACAAGACAAGCAAAGCAAAGGAGAAGAGGCAACTACGTGGACAGTCTGCTCCACACGTGGAAACGACGTGGAGAAACTTCAGAGAGTTCCACGCCGCTGGTCCACGCGTGGACAAGACGTGGATGGGTCAATCCGAGATTTAAAAGCCAAAGGCAATTTTGGGGAAGCTATTTAAGGTATAGTTTAGGAAATTTTAGGGAGTTCCTGATTTTTATTACATTCTATCACTTAGAGAGTAGTAGAGAGAGGGGAGAGCTAAATCCTAGCTTGTATAGAGAAACTATTTCTATTCCTTTGCAAACTTTGAGAAGAGAATCTACTTTCAAGCATCGATTTGGATTCTACTTTGTTCTTGATTAGGTAATCTTATCTACAATTCTATCTTTAATCTTGTTGCAATTTTAGATCTATATTTCAATTCCAATTTATGATTTTAGGTTTTGTTGTTTTCCATTGCTAAGATGAGTAGGTAAATCTCTTATAGGGATTGAATTGTGGAAATATCATGATGCTAAGTGTAGATCTATAATTCCTATTGTGGAAATTGGATTGTGACTTGTGAGGGTTGGATTGCTTGCACTTTTTCATAATTGATGAATTGTATGTATTCTATGGGGATTGGCCCACTCTTGAATGATCTAAGGCAATAAGCTAGGCAAGATATTGCTAGCTGATAAGCGCAAAAAATAGCCAAGTTTCGGGTCATTTCTGAACACAATATATAGTTTCATCACCCATTTATGACCATCTTTTTCGTGGTTAAAACCTCTAATTAGCACCTAACTGACAAATTCAACTCAGAAGATGTGTTTTGAGTCATTTCCGCAGGGTATAGCGAAGTCCTAGGCCAAAAAGAAGCAACGAACGAAGAATCAACCAAGCAGGAGGCCACCACGCATCACCACACGCGTGGTGATGGGCGTGGAATGATTCCAGTACGCAACCACACATCACCACACGCGTGGTGATGGGCGTGGACACGTCCAGTTAGGGCAACAACGGAATTTCGATTTTTGGACAGCTATTTAAAACCCCTTTTCTCATTTTTAGAGGGGAACTTCCACAATTTTCAGATCTGATTTTTCTTTCCATTCCTTCTCCTTTGGGGAGGAAGAACAACACATTCCCACTAGAATAGATTAGTTTTCTTAGATCAAGGAAGATGGATGAAAGGATTGAAGATGTAGAACTCATGATTCCTTAGGTATAATACTCTTTTCTTAAGATTGCTTCTTTAATTTATTGCTTAGAGTAATTTTACTTTGTTGTTCTTGAATGCTCATTATGTTTGAGTAGAGTAGCTTGGGTGTGTGTGCCCTTGTTAGACATTTGATTGATGCATGAATTTTGCCTTATGATATGAAGAGTGTGGAGTAGGATTGTAGTCTTGTGTGGGCAATGTTCTTCTTGCTTTGCTCCTATTTCTGCCGGAATAGTGAGTGAACTAGGTGAAAGTGAGGGTGTGCGCGATAGCGGCCTCTCACGAGTCCAACTCATCTACATCCCTGCCCTTAGTCTGAAAGGACAAGGTCCGGGAGGAGTGGTAGGCAAGGTGTTCGATAAAATGCCTCAACCGAATGAGGATTGAGAGTCTGAGTGTGACGCCACTCGATATAAATACCGTGACTCCCTAATTCAATCTCGAAACTCGTTTTCAAATCCCCATAGGATAATCAATCGAATCGTTTAGCAGTGGCACACACCCCCCTTCTTCCCCTTTTGAATCATTTAGTTTAATTTGTCCTTACAACCCCCAACTTATTATCAACATGACCCATAGTAATCCTTGCAACTCTTGCACATTAACATCCTAAATGTCAACACTAATTCGTTCCAATTTGTCATCCTTGAGAGACACGACACTCGGGGAGTCTTGACTCTTCGTTTTACCACTTCCATATCCTTCATTCACCTCACAAATTACTACAAACCTTCACTAGCCTTATTGTAAGCTCCAATCAATTGTGATTTCCTATTGACTAGCATGAATAGGTAGGTGATGTAGGCTATGTGTTTGTAAAAATGCCTCTATGCCTCTATGTTGCCTAAAAACCTTCCTAAGCTAGAGAGTCCTTAGTAAACCAAATGGGGAACCATACTCGCTAATCACCCGAGAATAACCAACCTCACAAGTCAATTCTCTCGGCCTAAGTTACATGAGGAAGTATCATGATTGCACACAATTCATTCCCTAGTTTCTATTATTTGATTTTATTCATTTTATTGTCAACTTCAACAACGACTTTGTGATAAATGTGTGTTCGTGACTTCGCAAATAAACCATTCACAAAGTGTTCCATAAACAAAGAGCATAGCAATTTCTCTACTTTGACCTCCTTAAGAGATGATAACACCTGGGTAGCCCCACATACACAAATCTTTTGGGAAGGTTGCAAAAGCGTAAACACCATAGATGTAGCGACGGATTCGAATTCCGTCGCTAGATTTTATTAAAAAAATTTTGCAACCCACTCCGTTAATTATCTAGCGACCGAATTTGAATCCGTCGCTAGATTTAGCGACGGATTCATATTTCCGTTGCTAGATTTTGTCAAAAAAATTCGCACTCAATTTTTAGAAGCAAAATAAACCTGGGAATAATGATCTAGCGAAGGATCCTAAAATCCGTCGCTAGAGCATTATTCTCGGTTTTATTTTGTGTTGGTCCCGATAGGGTGGGAAAAGTCTAGAGGGGGGGGG
>CM008334.1:40314820-40332185 GCA_002525835.2 Ipomoea batatas | reverse complement strand
CTGGACCTTTGGATATATGCTCAAGTCTTTAACCATTTCTCCATTTCCGCTCATTCGGTCATATCCATCAAATAAATATATTTGATCCTTTTTAGCATGGCATAGAGTAAGGCGTAGAGATAGTGTATCTTGGACTTCTTCTCGGTTTGGACCATTTGACCAAAACTTCCTCTACTTGACCAAACTTCCTCCATAAGTTACTCCATGAGTTGCTCTTGACCAAAATCTTGACTTTGAGCCGTGATAGGATTAGCTCCATTCCTTGCTCTCCAAAGCTTAAAATGTCTTCAATAGGGTTCAAACTTGAGTCTTCTAGCAACGATAAATAGGCCTTGTCCATTGGATCATGTATACTCATGTGTATAGTGGAAGTAAATGACTTACAAGAGTCATAATAAAATGAACTCTATAAGGCAATAATTCGAACCAAGCTATAGTCAAGACTTGCCTTTCGGGTCAAAACTCTACACTCTAAAAATAAAATAGCGGATTTCTAAAAATACAAATTGGCTCATCAAAACTATTACAATTTTATTCCTAACAGATATTGTCAAAATCAACATCCAAAATTAAAAGTTATTAAAAAAACTGTGGTACGTCGGTTTTCTATCTTAAGGTTCATGGTTTATGTACTTAAGGTACGTTAGTTATAATATTTAGGTTACCCCATTTTAAAACTTTAGGTGCGTGGTTTGTGTTCTTAAGGTGCTTTGTTTGTGTGCTTAAGGTGCATGGTTTGTGTACTAAAAGTGCGTCATTTTCATGATTAAAGTTAAGTTGCTTGATTCCTTCCAAACACGTGTTTTTATTTTAACTTCATTGATTTGAGTCGTTGATCTAGATTTGATCAACAACTCAGATAAAACCACACGTCCGCACCTAAGCAAATTTCCGCACCAGAACCACTACCTCTATATATATATTGTGGGGGTGACTTTGTTGGCGTGGCAGTGACAGTGGTTGAGGGAGTTGTAATGGCAGTGTGGATGACAATGGTGGCTAAAGGCGACGGTGGCTATGAGAGGAGCGTGTGGCTGTCGATGAATCGCAATGGTATCTGGTTAAAGCTAAATAGTGGCAATGACTGGAGATCTACAAATCTGCAGCGTGGCTGAGGAAAAGAGAGTTGCTTGTAACATTTTCCTATTTATCATTATCATAACATTAGGATAAGTTATGATAATATTAGTGGTGCAACACTATCTACATGATAGCTAGACTTTAGGAGTCTAGTTAGGGTTTAGGAGACCTATTGTTACACGACAACCACAATGATGGCCAGTAGTTATATAAGGTTCACAGTCCTCTCACTGCTCACGCTTCATACCTCATACACCATCTAGAGAGAGTTTAGCATTGTGAGAGACAAAACACTCACGTAAACTGCTCACGCTTCATACCTCATACACCATCTAGAGAGAGTTTAGCATTGTGAGAGACAAAACACTCATGTAAACTCCGCAGCAGTCCAGGACGTACAACCTACATCAACTAAGAGCTATGGCTGGAGGTAAGTACGATACTAATTATCGCGTATTAAGTCTTATGTGAAAAATTAAGTCTAACAGTTGGTATCAGATTCCAGTATAATCTCCGTCTGGCTCCTTAATTGCATATATATATGATTTCACATATTTCGTATATGTTGTATAATTACGAAACATGCCATTTTTTCCACGCAATTAATTTTTTGTTGTTTTTGGCTGCTGGCAATGAGTATGTTCTACATTTACGAAACAAAAAATATTTCAAAATTCATTTTTTTTGTTTGTTTTGGTTGCTGCGATTTTCCTTTTCGCATAAAGAATCAACAAAACAAAAATATTTCAAAATTTAATTGGCTTCTTGTTTGCACTTGCTGCTACGCAACTGTTTTTCCCCATTCTGTTATTTGTTCGCCGGCCGCCTTAGCGTTTTCGATCGCCGAATTGGAGCTTTTCCGGTGATACGTGGGGCTGACGGCGATGCAAAGGGAGACGGCGGCGGCGACGTTGGCACGGCTGTTCACGACGCGGCGGCGGGCGGATGGCGGCGGAAGGTGGCACTGGCGATTGCGTCGATGGTTGCAGGTGGCGGCGGAGCCGGAGTTTTTCCCGGTGACGAAGCTGTTTTCCCTTCCCTCACGCAACGCCAGCGACTCTGTCCTCCTTCGCTGCTGGTTCTCCCATTGCCGGGCTGCTGAGTGATGCTGGAGACCATACATTGCTGCTGCAATTGATATGCCGTGGACCCAGGTCCACCTTGCAAGGTGGACCTGGGTCTACATTCACATACACTATACTCTACATTCACATGCACTATACTCTACATTCACACTTTGTAAATTCTACATTCACATATACTATACTCTACATTCACACTTTGTAAACTCTACATTCACACATTACATGATTATATGTTTAATAACTATATTACCACTGTTATGCATTCACACATTCAAAACTCTATATTCACAGGTCCTATACTCCATATTCACAACTTGAAAACTTCACATTCACACATTACAGGGCTACAAGTTGCTAGAAATTCTTAACTCTATTACAGATTCACAAATGCATAACTCTACATTCACGATTTCTATACTCTATATTCACAATTTGAAACCTTCACATTCACACATTTCTGGGCAACTCTACATTCACACAATCATAACTGTACATTCACGATTCCTATACTCTACATTCACACTTTGAAACCTCTACATTCACACATTTTTGGACAACTCTATATTCAGCAATATGTTTACTAATTTTTTTTTTTTAAAAAAAAGAGACAAAAACGACGTAGTTTTGGATCCAGGTCCACCTTGCAAGGTGGTCCTGGGTCCACAGCATAATTTGCCTTGCTGCTGCTGCTAGGGCGAGACGCACGTTGAAGAAGATGATGAAGTTGTTGGGTTGGGCAAGGTCTGGCCAAAATCTGGCCAGACCTGGACCTGGGCTTTCATAAAAAAAAAAAAAAAGAATTCAGTTCTAGGCCTATGTTGGTTTGGGCTACCTTCAGTTTTTTTTTTTAATAAACATAATCTTCATCATATTTGGCCTTCTTCACTTAATTATCCAATTGGATTTTGCCTAAGGTCAATATTAAAATTATTATTCGTTTTTGAACAAATTATTAAAATTTTCAATTTGTTTGAATTTTAATTTTCATATTGGATTTTTTTTATAGATTAAATTGCATTAAGTGTTGCAACTTGAATGTTCAATTGAAGTCAATATTAAAAATTATTATTCAATTTTGAACAAATTATTAAGTTTTTCAATTTGTTTTAATTTTAATTTTAATATTGAATATTCAGTTTAAATTGTATTCATTGCTACAATTTAAATATTTAATTGGAGAGTATGAGTTTGTAACATGCATAATTTGAGCATGCTATATATATATATATATATACATATATGTATACATACATATCTATGTATACATACATATATGTATACATACATATATGTATACATATATGTATATATATATATAGATATATATGTATACATATATGTATATATATATATATATATATATATGTATACATATATATATATATATGTATGTATGTATATACATATATATATTTTTTGTCATAATTATTTGATTGTTATAATTATGCCTTAAGAAAAGCATGTTCATTAAGATTGAATTTAGAGCCTTTTAGGACTGAATTAAGTGTTTATTATGCATAATTTAGTGCCTTTTGGGTGAATTTAGTGCCTTTTAAGAACCGATTATGCACATTCTTTCTCTTTCAGTCAATACTCCATTCATGATTCTTGTTAAAGGATCTTAAAGCACATAAACTACATAAAACTCTTCATAGTTTTACCCTATTTAAAGCCTTATCCTTAGGTGAATCTACATTCTTATAGATCAACCAGACGATTTTACTTTAAATATGAGAATACATGATTTAGGGAAGTTTCTTAGGGAGGAATACTAGTTCCCTGACCCTGGCTTAAAACGCCTTGCTGACTGAAACCGCCATACTGCTACTAGTCCCCTTGCGACACTACTCTGTCTAAGGAATTGGTTTTTAATGGAGCCTTAGCACCAACCAACTTTCCTGGGAGTATACCTAAGGATTGTCTATCATGTTTTGGTTTAATTTGTTTGATTAGGCTTTAAATACCCTTGCCATTGTGTTTATGTTTAATTTTGGTCAATTAAAGAGTGGCCACAACATCTTTAATTTACTGAAATTACATATTAAGTATCAATCACATAAAGTTTAGGCAAGAACCTTGTAATTAACTTTGCGCTATATGGCGAAATTTAGCCCACAGGCAATTTTGTTATATTTGTAGTATTTGTAGGGTTAATTAGGGTGAAATACTAAACTATGGTCATAATTTGCCCACAGGGATTATGTATCGGCATATAGTTTGGTAGTTTTGTCATTAAGGGTGGAAAACCCATACCCAAACCGTACCCATTCCGTTTCCACCATTCAGTTAGGATAAATTTATTATGCGTAAAAATTTAGCCCACATGCAATTTTTATGGCATACGAGTTTGCCTTTACATAATTTACATTGGTAGTATTATGTACTTCAGTTATTACTCTCTCTATTATGTGCCTCGTAAATTCTAACCAAGCCTTCATTATTATTCTTTAGAGCACCTCTAAACATCCCTCAATCAACAACAATTGATATCCCTACGCTTATCAATGACAATCACCTAGAATGGAAAAACTCTATTCTCCGGTACTTAAGGTCTCAAGAGTTGGATTTCGCTATTCATAATGAAGAGCCTCATCCGGTCATTGCTAATAACACTGAGGCTGCCAAGAAACTTCACGCACAATGGACTAGATCCAATCTGTTGTGTGTGTGTTTCATTAAGACACCAATCCCGAGATATATTCGTCACTTGGCCGTTGTGATATAGTCGAAACCTTGTTCAAGGCTATTGATGACATATTTTGTACATCAACTATAGATTTGACTATTGAACTTGGGTATGATCTCTCTTCCTTTGTATGTTATGAATCAAATTTGTCAGAAGTTAATACTTATTCTTGGTGGGTTGACTCTGGTTCAACAATCCACGTTGCAAACTCCTTACAGGATATGACAAAGCTGAGGCAGCCGACGGGAACTGAGTGTAGTTCTGGAAACAAGATTGCATCACTAGTCGAAGCTGTCAGAGTTTGTACTTTAGTTTTGGATAGTGGTTTTGTTTTGACGTTAGATAAGACATTGTATGTTCCTAGTTTTTCAAGGAACTTAATTTCAGTTTTTAGACCTGTACCCTTCGGATTCAATTTCGAATTTAATACCAATTATTTCAAGTTATTTTGCAATTCTACTTGTATTGGTACTGGTACATTGTCAGATGGTCTCTTTCGTCTTAACTTAAAGAATGCTTCAGTTCATAATTCTTTACATATTCAAAACGGCACTAAACGGTGTAGTATTAACGACAATTCCTCAATGTTATGGCATCAGAGATTAGGTCATATCTCCCTTGAGCGTATAAAAAGGTTGGTAAAGGACAGGGTACTATCTACTCTAGACTACACTGACTTTGAGACTTGCATTGACTGCATAAAGGGTAAGTAGACAAACAAGTTGAAAAAAGGTGTCAATAGAAGTACAACATTGTTGGAAATTATTCATACTGACATATGTTGTCCTAACGTGACAATTTCCGGTCGGAAATATTTCATCACTCTCATTGATGACTTCTCACGATTTTCCTATGTGTATTTACTTAATCACAAACTTGAAGCATTGGATGCCTTTAAATTATTTAAAGCTGAAGTTGAACACCAATGTAACAAGAAAATACAGATAGTTAGATCGGATAGAGGTGGTGAATATTACGGTAGATACACTAAAAATGGACAAACACATGGTCCCTTTGCTAAGTTTCTTCAAGAACAAGGGATTGTTGCCCAGTACACTATGCCTGGTTCTACACCAAAACGGTGTAACCGAAAGAAGAAATAGGACCCTTCTAGATATGGTGCGGAGTATGCTAAGCAAATCCAAGCTTCCTAAGTCATTGTGGGCTCAAGCACTTAAGACGGTAACGTATATATTAAACCGCATTCCAACCAAGGTTGTCCCTAAGACACCGTTTGAGTTATTCAAAGGTAGGAAACCGAGTTTGCAACATATGCGTTTTTGGGGTTGTCCGTCTAAGGTGAGGATTTATAACCCACACGAAAAGAAACTTGACCCAAGGACCATTAGTGCTTTCTTTATTGGATATGCACAAACATCTAAGGGTTATAGGTTTTATTGTCCATCTCATACTACTAGGATAGTGGAATCAAGGAATGCTAAGTTTCTTGAAGATGACTCAATCAGTGGGAGCGGTCAATTTAAGGACTTAGTTCCTTCATTTGATCATACTGGCTCTCAACCGTCTACATCATCTAATGGTGTTGTACTTATCCGTAGTGCTCCTTCAGTTCCCCATGCAGATATACCAACTACTGTTGAGATTCCGCAAGCTATTGAGGATCAGCCTTTGGAAGAAACAGTTCAGGACTTACAGCAACCTCCTGAACCATATTTCGAGCCAATGGTTGAACCTATTCAGGATCTACAGTAAGATCCTGAACCGATGCAGACTGAGCCAATTCAAGAACTACTTCCAGTTCCTGAAGATGCTGTTTCCCCACAGCCTATGCAAGGTGGTTGAGGTCCAACTTTAAGACGGTCTACACGGACAAGGCGATCAACAGTTCCTAGTTATTATGTTTCGTATCTACAAGAATCTGACATAGGAGCCGAGAATGATCCTAACACATCCTCTCAAGCCACAAATTATGCGCAGTCTGACTTATGGTTTGAAGCCATGAAGGATGAAATGAATTCCATGAAGAGCAATGGGGTTTGGGATCTTGTTGAGTTGCCTAATGGGGCCAAGGCTATTGGCTATTGTGGCACCCCGAAATTTCGTCACCATTTTTGTTACAAAATCCAATTTTAGCCAAAAATTGTTTCTAACCATTCTTTTTCAGAAAATTTCAACTTGGCGCAGTCCGAAAGATTGAGCCGGTAAAAATACTTCCCGAACTCATTTTTACTTCAAATTTTTATTTTAGAACCCCAACTTATAGTACTTGATATCCATAAAAAGCTTTAGTCTTTTTAATCCTCGAGTAAACACAGAAAATTACCTTTTTGCCCTTGACAGTGTGCTGTCCAGATTTGTTTTCTCTCTGGACCAGTTTTGGAAAAAAATTCGAAAATGATACTTCTACTCCTTAGATCCTTATGAAATTTTATATGTAGCTTCTAGACTTTCTGAACTACATATCTGAAAAAAATGGAACCATTTTACCTTACCGAAATTTCTCAATAAATTTCGGAATCCTACTGCCAGTCATTTTCTCTATATGTATGTATGTATTTTGTATATATACTAGGTATGTATAATGTATAAGTATATGTATATTTTTGGTTGGCAAGACTTCTTGTTTTGTCTTGTTTCCACCTTGAAAGCTTAAATGGCTTAGCAAACCATTTGGACTCCCCTATGTCTTTCTCTTCAAGACTTGTCTTCCTTTCCCTTTTGCCTATAAATAGAGGAGTTTTGTGGTGAGGAAAAAAATCAGAAGAAGTGAAGAGAGAAATCAGTATAGTGTGGGAAAAGAAGTGATGAAGTGAAAGTGTTGGTAATTAAGTAAGTTTTCTTGTTTTTAATAGCAAAATATTTTCATTCGGATTTATAGGTTATTATGACCCGAATGTGTTTTGAACACAAAAGTGGCTGTGGTTTAATGGTAGAAGTTTGAGGTGTTAGATGGGAGTGGAAGTGTATGAATCCCAGCTTAGGCTTAAATGTTTTGGGCAGTTTCTTTTGAGAAGATCTTGGTCTACATGGGTAAGATTTCATGTTCATCAAAATTAGTATTTACCCCATATATATATGTAAGATTTCATGTTCATCAAAATTAGTATTTACCCCATATATATATGTAAGATTTCGTATTCATCAAAACTATTATTTACCCCATATATATGTATATTCGTATATGACTATGATATGCTATGAAAATTATGTGTTTTGCAAAATTATGTGCATTAGAATGTTCATGTGATCACAAGTGCATTGCATATAATGTGTGTTAGATTCTCGAATTATCGAGAATGGATTTTTACGGGTTGAACCCGTGTGTTGTGTAAATATTTGGCTTGGCATTTTTGTGTTATATACATTCGTATATTAAGAATGATATATTATGAAATGAATTATTGTGGAGAAAAATGTGTTTTGAGAAATTATATATTTTATTGAAGAAAATATTTATTATGAAGAAATGATATATTTTTAGAAATTATATATACATATTTGGTCTTGGAGGATAATGATATTTGGTGCCGGTGTGAGCCGGAAATCTCACAACATACCATTGGAATTATAGTCATTATGAAAATTAATTGATTGATATTGGTTTGGGTTGAAATCCCCCAAAATTCGATTTATGAAATTTGAAGTATTGGTGTGGCCTGTAGTGCCTATTGATTTTGGTTTGGCTTATGATGCCTTTTGGTAGTTATGTTGAGAGCTTAAAGTCTCTTCACTCGGTATTTGTTCCTCCTTGACAAATATGTTGTTTTTAGAAAATGATATCTCCACATTATTTTGGAAAAGTATATTATTATGAAAGATTATGAAATAAATTATATATATACGATTTTGGAAAAGAAGATGAGATTTTGAAAATATAAAATCCAAGCCTATATTTTACGGGGTGAAATGGAACTTACTTAGCTTATGCTAATTTTGGGATACACCCCATATTTTTGTGTTTAATGATTTTTGCAGGTGAACATGAATAGGATGGAAGTTGAGGATGATTTTAGTCTATCCTAGAATAGACACCCTGGAAGTTTTAGCAATTTTGAGTAATACCCGGTTGTATTATTAATTCTTATGTATTAAGTTGGACTTTGGATGTATTTTTGATGTTGTAAGTTTAGCCTTAGCGTTTGGGTATAGGAGAGATACCTAAGCGTGGCAGTAACACCCATTTTTTTTTGGTTAGATGTATAAGCTTCCGCAATGTTATTGGTGATTTTGTAATATTTTTAAGTTGTGAAAATGGGGGTGTTACAACTATAAATGGGTTTTTAAGACCAAAAGAAACTCATTAGGCAACATTGAGAGATACAAGGCCAGACTTGTTGCAAAGGGATTTACTCAAATAGAAGGAATCGATTACAATGAGACTTTTTCATATGTATCAAAGAAAGATTCACTTCGTGTCATTCTGGCTTTAGTTGCACATTTTAATCTTGAGTTGCAACAAATGGATGTGAAAACCGCTTTCCTTAATGGTGATCTAGAATAGGAGGTTTATATGAAACAACCTGAAGGTTTCTCTGGTATATCAAATTCGATGGCGTAATTTCTTCATTTGGTTTTGTTGAAAATCCCTTAGATCCTTGTATATACCAGAAGGTGAGTAAGAGTCGAATATGTTTCCTTGTTTTATATGTGGATGACATCTTACTTGCCACCAATGATAAGAGAATGCTTCGTGATGTGAAACAATTTCTTTCTAAGAACTTTGACATGAAGGATATGGGTGATGCGTCTTATGTTATTGGCATTAAAATTCATAGAGATAGGTCCCGGGGCATACTGGGTTTATCTGAAGAAACCTATATAAGCAAAGTTTTAGAGAGATTTCAGATGCAAAATTGTTCACCGAGCGTTGATGCTCCCATAGCAAAAGGGGATAAATTCAGCTTGGAACAATGTTCGAAAAATGATTTGGAGAAAGAATCCATGGAGAACATCCCTTATGCTGCAGCGGTTGGGTGTCTCGGATATATTTAAGTCTGTACAAGGCCGGAAATTGCTTTCACAGTTGGGATGCTCGGACGCTACTTGCACAATCCGGGATTAGACCACTAGAGATCTGTGAAGAAGGTTCTAAGGTATCTAAAAGAAACCAAAGATTACAAGCTTGGGTTTAGGCAGACGGACAATTTAGATGTTGTCGGCTATTCTGATGCAGACTTCGCTGGCTGCGTTGATTCTCGAAGATCAACTTCAGGGTGCGTCTTTATTATGACCGGTGGGGTTATCTCATGGAGGAGTGTTAAACAATCTTTAATAGCTACTTCTACCATGAAAGCCGAGTTCGTTTCCTGTTATGAGGCTACTTCACAAGGTGTGTGGCTAAAGAATTTTATCTTTGGGCTTAGAGTGATGGACCCTATAGCGAAGTCATTGAAAGTCTATTGTGACAACTCAGCTGCAGTCTTCCTAGCTAAGAACAACAAAATGGATCACTATGGATACTACTACTCGTATTAATGAGGACATATCACTATGGTTGGTGTTTTCTATTTTTGGGCTAGAGTGTTTGCACCAAGTGAGAGAATGTAACATTTTCTTATTTATCATTATCATAACGTTATGATAATTTATGATAATATTAGTGGTGCAACACTATTTACCTGATAGCTAGACTTTAGGAATCTAGTTAGGGTTTAGGAGACCTATTGTTATACGACATCCACAATGATGGCCAGTGGTTATATAAGGTCCCAGTCCTCTCACTGCTCACGCTTCATACCTCATACACCATCTAGAGAGAGTTGAGCATTGTGAGAAACAAAACACTCACGTAAACTCTGCAGCAGCCCAGGACGTACAACCTACATCAACTAAGAGCTATGGCTGGAGGTAAGTACGATCCTAATTATCGCGTATTAAGTCTTATGTGATAAATTAAGTCTAACATTGTTGTCTATAGCTAGTCTCGCCATCGACCAAAGCACGAACAACAAAGGAAGAAGAACAAGACTTATTTGAGGATCTCCGTGGTTGTAACCACAAACAAATCAAACCACGAATGCCCAGCTACTCTTGTTGTCTAAAGAAGAAGAAGAAGAAGAAGAAGAAGAAGAAGAAGAAGAAGAAGAGCAAAACAAAACGAAAAGTAAATAAGAAGAAGAGAAGAGGAAGAAATGATGTGGAGACAGATTTGGAGAAGAGAGAAAGAAATGAGAGGCATTGAGCGTGAAAACTGATGAGGCAATTTTGGTGTTGAATAACCTGAAAATTATATTTAATATATTTAGTTATTTTTCGCGATTGTTCTAAGGGGAACGGTTGCGAAAAGTAGTGTATTTAATATTTTTTAATTTTGTAGTTTCCTAGACCATTCTAATTTGAACCGTAACTAAAACTATCTGCATTTTTTTTCAAACTGCGACTGTTTTACTTAGAAAGAATCGCGGATTCTTGTTCAAATATTTACAATTTTGCCACCATGAATATATTATTTTTTTTAAGGAATATACCACCTTTTTTTTAAAACGATTGCGAAAAGTTATTCTTTTGCCACCACAAGTTTTATTATTGTACTAGCGTACGTGTTGTATTATTTTTGTGAGTTGCGAGAGGATAATTGTGATATTCACTAGTAGTCATTGAATTTAACATGATTAGGCTTTCTCAATAAAATCGAATTGCAAATATATTTTCTCTAACAAATACCACCAATTATTGATCAAGACATAAGGAGAATGGCAACTATACTCACCAATATTGAAACTTGCTTTTTTTTTACACCAAGCAACAATTTTGTACATCTTTGGCTCAAGAGAACTTTTGATCAATGAATTATTGTGCTGTTTCAAAAGTTGGCTACTTCTGGACTTACAATTCAATGATGGAGCTTATCACGGGTTATTATATATCTTACTGGCCAAACCATGACAACTGTCGTATATGAAGACTTGCTTTCACTAGTATTGCAGTGGGCTCCCCAGTCCCCTAATCATCAAGCCAATCGTTCGTTGTTTAATTTGCAAGACAATCTCCAGTCGTTATACTGCAGTTGTGTTGATACTGCAGTTGTGTTGAAAGGATACTGCATTTGTGTTGAAAGGGAACTGCAGTTGCGCGGAACAGATGACGTGTCATCCATCTGGAACTGCAGTTGTGTTGAACATATACTACAGTTATGTTGAAAAGATACTGCAGTTGTGTTGAACGGATACTGCAATTGTGTTGAACGGATGAATGACCTCTGTTCCGTGCAACTGCAATTTCTTTTCAACACAACTGCAGTATCTTTTCAACACAACGAACTGCAGTATCCGTTCAACACAACTGCAGTATCAGTCATGATCATGATCCACAATGCATTGTGGATCATGGTCCACCATATAATTTGCGGACAATCTCACATGCAAGAACGTACTTTGTCAAAGGTAAGAGCCCACCCGTGATAACAAGGACAATAATTAATGAAAGAAAGTCAAAGCAAACTTTTGTTGATGAAAGCGCCGACGTTATATCATGTTCGTCAGAAATATAGAAGAATAATACGGATAATAAATTGAGAATTATAGATAAAAGTTTAAAATATAAATAAGGAAAAAGAAAAAGTATATATTGTAAGGACTAAATCTACAATCTACTATACTAATAAGAGCCAAAAAGAGTTAGACCTAAAATGGGTAGAAAAAATGGCAATCAAATTATTTAATCAAATGGATGGTTCAGATTAATTATTTAATCAAATAGATGGTTCAGATTAATTATTTAATCAAATAGATGGTTAAGATAATTCAGATTAATATTATTAATAGAGATTACCTAATTTAACCTTACTTTTATGATTATCCGTTAAGTTTTCCGTTAAATATTATCTTTTTCGTTAATATTCCGTTAACTTTTAACTTACCCATTAATTTTTTTGACTTAGGTTCGAACATCATCTCAATCAAATTTGACTTAATTAAGTTTCTCACTCTATTTTACTCTTGTTAAATTAAATAAATTAGTAGCTACAACAAAAAATAATTCATATGTATTTCTTTAATACCATTAAAAAAAAATTGTTTGAAACCAATCATATTAATTACTTGGGGATTTGTTGACAATGAAAGTACTCAAATAACTCATTACCCAGCAAATTGAAGCGAGAAACTACCTTTTCATATCTTTAGAATACATAATATTTTAAATTTTCAAATTTTTATTAATTAATTTAATCTTTTTTCTTAAACTAGGGATTTCTTTATCCACAATAACTCATTCAACAATAATGGTTGAACCAAATGAACCCCAAGCAGAACACCTAAAGTATAGTCCATAGCTCGTATATCATAATCTCATTGCATGACGTTGTCATCTATGCTGCCAACAATAATATCCGAATTGCAAATAACACACCACCAACAAAAAGAAAGGGAACAAATAGTAAAGATGAAGACAATGACAATGTTACTCAAAAGAAAATTAAGAACACTTAGAAAAATTCAAATTAAAAGTAGTATTTATTTAGACTATCATTTTTAGACCAAATATTTAGACTATCGATTTTACAAGGTTGCAAACATTTATTTTAGTAATAATTATAATGAATTTTCTATATTATCTTGGATTCATATACTTTGAGTTAGATATTTAAGTAAAAAAAATTCGATGGATACTGGGTATATGTATACAAAATGGGGGTAAGAAAATAGTAGTTTAATTAGCCGATTTGCTAGACCCAAAAGAGTATATACAATGTCCGAGATAATAGCCCAAACTAGTTGTCCAAAAAATAAATAAATAATAAATATTATAGCGCAAGTAATGGACTACGAATAACATTGTAGCTGCTTGGAATTGAACCCTACTATTCTTGAAGGAAGTGGGGACCAATCACCCCTTGACTAGAGTTAATGTAGTGATTAGACAAGGATGTGTAGGAGGGAAGCAAAGCTGCCTGGCCTATTTATAGAGTCAAAGACCCTTCCATGATTTGTTGAGTGTGTGAACCTAGTTTGCCCTTCAAATCTGCCATCCATGTGTCCCCTTATACTTTCACCCGCCGCTGGACTCACCCCCCTTTTCTCCCACTTGCATCCCTTGTACACTTTTAGCCCATGTACGCACCTACAAATGACCATGCATGCCCACGTAGGCCAATGCACACGCCTCGCCAAAGAATGCTCAACCGCCATTGATCGTGCCACAATTAAGAAAACTCGATAAGCTCCCATGCCAGCCAAGCGGTAACCAACCGGGGGGTGGTTTTACCCCCACGGTGGCAACCCATGCTCCCATTCTCTATTGGGTTGGTCATCCCCCCTTTACCCCCATTGGGCCACGATACCTCATTTAGCCCCTCATTGGGCCACCATGCTTCATTTACACCCTTGAGGATGAGTATAGGAGCCAAGAGGCGACACAGACCACGACCATACGAGATAATGTAAAAGTTTGGAGGGCTACTAACTTTCCCCCATGCAATGGATGAGTAGGCCTTATCCCGCATGCCTGACCTATTTGTTGGTCCTGGTTGATATGATGTGAGTCTAGAAGGGGGGGTTGAATAGACTCACAAGGATTTTAAAACTTTTTGCAAGAACGAGCCCTTAAGGAGGTTGAACTTGATCAAAGATAAACGCAGCGGATATATAAAGTTTCAACAGATTTTAAATTCACTTTGCACGATTTTTGTGGTTGTGAAAATTTAGGTGTGGTTGTTAGTATGCAATGCAGTATGTAAAAGTAAAGAGAGAGAGAGAGAGAGAGAGAGAGAGAGAGATTTTTATAGTGGTTCGGTTGTTAACTAAGCTTACTCCACTCTTCTTCACAACTTGTGAAGGATTGCACTATTGTCTCCTTAATAGTACAATATCGTCTCTACAACGTGTTCCTTTGATCACCAAGCCTTGCAGCCACGTTTCACTACGTTTTTTAACTCCTTCAAAGTCTACTCCGCCTCTTTCTACTTCTCCTAAGTAGAGATTAGTTGAAATGGTTGAAGATTTTCTCCAACGTGGAAATCTTGTATTGAGCTTCTTGATTTAACACTTGAACTTCACAAGATCTCCTTTTAAAACTAGATTGAGAGTTTGAGCATTTGAATATTTTGCACACTGATTTTATCTTGCTAATGTTTTTTGCGTATGTCAACCAACTGCTCCAAATGAGAAGGAGCATGGGTAATTATAGGTGTGAATTTTAGTTCCGTTGGAGGGAAACTAAAATTCAAAAACCTATATCCAGTGTGTAATATCCGCTGGGTAAAGTGTGACCATTTGTGAATGTCAGTACTTTCTAGCCGTTTGCTTACTTTAGTGTAAAGACAATTTATCTTTTGTCTTACACAAAATGACATGTCAATGCTCATTGGGATCACAACCTAGGATCCGTTTGACATTCTGATCATACCCAACCTCAAGGCTATGGACAAGACAGAATTCCAAAGAATGTCTTTACAGTCCTTATGCCTTGGGTAATTGTGAGAATGATTGACCTTATCATTCTCTCACCATCTCCTCGAATAAATCACCTTGATTATTCAGTCTTCAAGAGTTCGGCCCTTCCAGTATTTGGCCTTGATGGTGAGGGAGGTGGGGCTAGCTTAAGAGCCAAGAATTCTTCATCATCTCTTCGGGCTTGACGCTCTTTACATGTACTATTTCCCCCTTGTTGGCATCATTAGCGTCCATCAACTGATCAATCTTGTCACTCAGCCGATTGACACAAACTTGAAGTTCCCTAAGGGTTCACTGTTGTTCAAGAATGTAAGAGCCCATCTGATTTTGGTTTCTGGTAACAATCTCTAATTTCATACATGACAGGTCAAGTCGTTCATTAATGAATGCATGTTTGAGTACCAAGTCATCTTCAATTTTCTTGACCTTGGATAAAGTCTCTCTCAGAAATTCAAGGGAGACCGAGTTCTCAGAGAATGCTTTGTCAATCTTCTGTTCAAGATTCATTGTGTTAGCTTCCACAGGGGATCTTGAAGTCTTCTTCTTCTGCTTCTTCAGATCTTTCTTAATTTTAGCGATGGACTCGTTGATAGATTTGAATTGAGTTTTCTAAGTCCTCGCTATTCCCTGTATATCAGTCATCAGAGAAAAGAAAGCAGAGACGGTAACAACAATTACCTTAGTTGAGTGACTTGAGGCCTCAGGAGGTTTAGAAATGGCTCTCATTGGGAGGTGTTTCCATGTTTTTACCTCGGATCAATGTGAGATTATTGTGAACATCAGTATCAACTAGGTTCTCCTCGCTCAAGTCCTTCCGTAAGGGCGAATCCTTATGACTTGCACTGCAAGACGCTTCTAGATTTCCATCTTGAGTGAAGCCAGAACTCATCTTTACTTCAACATCAATAAGATTCAGGGAGGAGGCAATCAAATTCTCATCGATTAATTGAGTCAAGTCGTCGTGATTCGCACCACGAGACGCTTCCATGTCTTCGTCTCGGGCTTAAATCTGACTTTTCTCAATAGTGACATCCAATGGTTCGACCATAAGGACATCAGTGTGTTGGTCCTCATCTCCTTGGGGTTCATTTTGATCAACAATTTTTGTGCCATCATTCTTTGGATTGTCTTCGCTCTCATCGTGAGGCTAGTTTCGATTTGCCTCTTAATTAGCATCATTGCTATCATCAGAGTTATTGGAGCTCGAGGAATCAGAAGAGTCACCAGAGTTGTCTTGCCTCGTTACATCTGCAGTTGGAGGAGTAGGATTGCCCAAAGGGTCATCATTGTCATCGTCTGCATTTCGGCCTCGAGGATTAAGATCACTAGCACACTTGGAATCAGTTTCCATGAGTGCCTTATCCTCGGCTATGACACTTGTATCCTTAGGCTTCTGACTTGGCCCAACTCTAGGACGTTCATCTCTTATTGAGGATTGAACTGTAGAGATATTGTGGATCTTCGCAATCTTCATGTCGTCGATCATTTTGTACTCTCGAGGAGTTCGATGGCCAACATTCAGATCCACAGAGTGTGTTCTCTTAGTCCTCTTCCACCTTTGTGTACTAGTGATTCTTAGGCTTAGGAGTAAGACCTAAGCTACACACTTTCCTACTATTCCTAATCATGGAATTCCATAGGATCTAAGATTACAAAAAGCTACATTCTTCTTCTTCGGCCATTTCACTGATGGTTCCAACAATGACTCATTGGCTGGACATGTGCAAGTTTTTCCAATTGTACATTCTAGCAAGTTCTCTACGGAGAATTTCTTCATGTGATGGTATTTCTTCAAAGGCTTCGCCATGGGCAGTCATGTTTTCAATCAACTCCTCCTGAGCTAATTGCTGAGCCAATGCAGCATCGGTATTAATTTGAAGTGTTACAGCATCAGATGAGACAGATGGTGCCTCGGGTGCCTCTGATGCCTCGGGTGCCACTGGAGTAAGAACTTGGGTATCCTCAGTATCAGATTCCTTTAACTCCTCTATGCGAAGAGTAGAAGTTGGTTTGATCATCTAGAGAGGTTGAAAGTCAAATTTCTCAATGGATGAGATCAATAGTTCGGCTACAAGAGGATCTACGCTCTCAAGAATCCTTCTTTGAATGTGTTCAGGTACAGCCTTGAAGGGTTCACGTCTTCGTCCAGCATCTTCCCCCTC
>CM008334.1:40218013-40236070 GCA_002525835.2 Ipomoea batatas | reverse complement strand
CATAGGCTTATGTCATTATATATGTCTATCCTATAGGACTACATGCCATACATACATACATACATGCATGCATACATATATACATACATGCATGCATGCACACATACATACATACACACACACATACATACATACACACACACACATACATACATACATACATACATCCTAAAATTTAAATTTCCAATTTTCAATTTTCTAACTTTCTCGTCTCTCCTATTTCCCTCCTAGCAGAGTAGCAAAACCATCATTGCATACTACATAGTAGTAGTAGTGGAGGTGGTGGATTGTGACATTTGATTGATCAACGAATGATCTTGAGTTCTTATCCAATTTTACCTTCTTTTTTTTTTTTTTTTTAAAATCCAATTGATACGGATGATGCTTGTTGTTGTCACTATCTTCACACTTGTTGTAGCTTACAACTTTAACTGTGTCTATTATTGTTATATTAGGTTTAAATTGTTTTTTGTTTTTTTACAAATATGTAAGCCATATAAATTGTTTATAAAGTGTAGATCTTAATTAGAGTCAAAGCCTACAATAGAGTGATCTCTTTAATGACCTACATATTAAATATGCCTTTAAAAAAGTTTTAGGTTATGCTAGATTTATTATAGGGTCAAACTTAGGCCTAAAAATAGCCTACATACAGGCTCGGGTCTTAAATTCTCATAACAGGCCCAGACCTCATTTTTCAAAGTTCGCCCCGACCTAGCCTATTTCCACACTTACTTGCAACTTAATAGTAGATCATTATACCATAGACTATGATTCACCTTGTAAGGTGAATCACTGGCATACATTCATTTTCAGTATATTGAAAGTTCGTTTTTAATATATCAAACGTTCATTTTTATGTACTAAATGTTTATTATTGTACTTTTAATTATTATATTAAAAATGAATTTTCAATATACTCAAAATAAATATTTAATTGTGATTCATTTTGAAATATATTGACCATGGTCCATAATATATTTTGTCCTTTGCAAATGGAATATGTTTGTTTTACAAAAAGTTGTGCTCAAAATATTTTATGTTCTAAAAGTCTTCTCCAATACTTTTTTTTTTGTGAACTATTTTTAACGCATTACGTTTATCTTTTATTCCCATTCCTAGTCTTTTACTGGCGGACATATAGTCCTAAAAGACGTTTAAGAAAGTCCTTTTATGTTCAATAATTATTTATGAATTAATCAACTACATCAACAAGTACAACTTTATATTAAAAAACTTTATATTAAAACTTTAGGAGCGTTTGGTTAATGAAACATGAGATTATGTAAAGTAATACTATTACCATTTGAAATGTAATGTGAGATTTTGGAATGCTAGGTTATCTTATTGTTTAATTTAGGTTGGGAGAATATAATATTAACTTGTTTGTTTAAAGGTTAAACCAAAATTTTGGTCTCTCAATTATTTCGTTCCAAACTTTTAATGTAGTTCCTAGTTTTCAATTTCAACAAATTAGATTCTTGAATTGTTTAAAATTTCGTCAATTAAACCCTTTCAAAGGCCAGATTAATGAAATTTTAAAAATGTGGAATTCACCAGTTTGGTCCCTGAAGGGGTATAATTGATGAAATTTTACACAATTCAATGATCAAATTAGTTGAGATTGAAAACTAGGGCTACATCGACAGTTGGAAAACAATTGGGGGACCAAAATGGTAATTAACTCTTATATAAAAGTTACATTTTAGAAAACAATTGGGGGACCAAAAGCTATTAATTTAATAGCTTCGATTGAGACTTCGACTGATATTATATTCATATATACAACATATAGGACAAGAGAAATACGAGTAATAATACACTAAACATGTAAACATACAATTTTACCCTTTCATTTGACATCAACTTAACCAAAATTTGACGAAAAGACCAACGTTGGAAAGAATTTGAAAGTCAAAGGACCTAAATTGTCCAAATTAAAAGTCGATGACTAATTTTGGAAAATCAACATAGTCAGAGGACCATTGCTGGAATTAACTCTTAAAAATATATACTTAGGACCATTTCTCAAATGCATATATCATTAGGCCAATAACTTATAATTTAAATGGTTAGAGTGAAGTAATTTATTATTGACTTAAAATTAGAGTTTATAAACATTTGGCATTTAATTATTTATATTAATCAACTAACCTTGTTTGTGCCGTAAATGGTATCACAATAAGTGAAAACCGATGCGAAATTGCTATTACAGCTCTCCCCAACAAAATGATGGTAGTCATGGTAGATTGCACCTCCATAGAAAGGAATGTACTTCGAAGGACTCCATGGGAATTCATAACTACAAGAAAAACAAAAAAAAGTCCTCAATTTTGAATACTATTTCATTATAAACTTGACAGCAATGAGAGATAAAGAATATAATTGAAACATAATTCTCTATATAACATTTTAATATAAAAAAATCATGTACATAAAAGGAAAAATTAAAATTTTTGTTCCTATATGTTATAATTCAAGCCTAAACTTAATTCTTAATTATTATGAGTTTCTATTATAGCCCTTAATTAATTATATTAGTCATAAAAGTGGCTATTTTCATCATTTAGAAATATATTAGGAACTAAATTTAAATTACAACTAACTTTCACGAATAATAGGTATTTTGGTTTTCTAGAGGACTAAAAGAGTAACTCATGGTAATTAAAGATTAAATTTATCATTAATATCAATTGAGGTTCTTCGAGTATAATGGCACCACCACGCTTAATTCTAAACTTTCATTTTAATCACTCGTAGTCTTTCAACTTTCAAGTTACACCATCCATGGTCCCTTAACTTTCAAATTGTTAATCAGTGTTGGTCCTAATTTTGCCCTTACTTAAACTAACGGAGTGGTCGCAACTGATTAATTTTGAATGTTGAAGGACCATAAGTGATTAAATTGAAAGTTTAGATCTAAACGTGACGATTCCACTATACTTTAAATATCTCAGCTGGTATTAACTCATTAAATTAAATCATTCGTGTTTCTTCAACTTTGAAGTTATACCATTAATGATCCTCCAACTTTTACATTTTTAACCAGTTCTGGTCCTAACTTACTTAAATTAACAGAATGACCACAAAGTGGTTAAATTTGAAAATTGAAGGACCACAAGTGATTAAATTGAAAGTTTAGAAATAAACATGGCGATTCTAGTTAAGGATGGCAATGTGCCCCGTCCCCGTTTGAAACGGGTGCGGGGACGGGGAAAATTTTCGAGGATCGGGGACGGGGACGGGACGGGGACACCACTCCCCGCCCCGTCCCGTCCCCGAATAATTATTATAATTAAGAATTTTAATTATAATATATAATTATATAATTATAATGTGTGTATATATATATATATATATATATATATATATATATATATATATATAAACCGTGGAATATAAACAGTGGAGTTACGTACGTACAGTGGCAGTTTATATATATATATATATAATTAATTTTTCTAAATTGAAATCACAATTTTTAAAATTAAAATTATTTAATTTAATATGTTGACTAAGAATTGACTTGGACGGGGAATCCCCGTCTCCGCCTAATTCCCCACAGGAACTAGGATGGCGACTATTTTCCATTCCCCGACGGGGACGGGGACGGGCATGGGGTCGGGGTTTCCGGGACGGGAACGGGAAGTATACTCCCCGCCCCCGCCCCGTTGCTATCCCTATATTTCTAGTTGGTATAACTCATTAAATTTACATTTGATAACTTAATGACAAAAATTGCAAAAAGGGTAAGAATTAAGAGTAAGTACCCGCTATGAGTCTCAATTGCTTCGATTTGACGCAAAATAAACCAGAGCCAGAAGGTGATCATGTGACAAGGGACCATTAGTGGGCCAAGGAATGAAGCAAAGCCAAGAATTAGGACCTCTGCCCAATGTGCATAGGGCGCTGCAAAAACCATTGGAGCCAAGTATTGATGGTGAACTCTGTGGATTTTGTCATAACCCCATTTGCAGTGGAGCATTCTGTGGAGCCAGTAATTGGCATAGTCCTCTACTAGGAAATACACCAACACTTGGCTCAACACTTCTCCCCATGACGGCAATGCCAAACTTGTCCTTATTCCAATCCACTGCACGCAAATTAAATCATAAACAATGTATTTATAACTGCAATTCTAAACACAAATTCTTGGTCAAATATTTGGGTTTTAATTTATTAGCGAACAAAATAATATAGCATGCTGTTATTCAACCTGAAGTAATTAGAGCAAGCTATGTCAGTGAAAATTAAAAAGGGAAAATTTTAATTTATGTCCCTCACAAATATGCCAATTATCAATATCACCCCTGAATTTTAGTGGTGTAAATGTTGTTTCTCAATTTTCAAAATGTGACATATATTGTCAATCCTTTGAATTATTAGTGGTGTAAATTACCCGCCGTTTTCCCTGTTTGAAGACACATTTTTTTACTCCATTTTTCTTGTTTCGTTTTTTTTCCTTTTGCCGACAACAATGTTTCTCTTTCTTCCTATTAGGGAGGGACAATATATGTCACGTTTTAAATATTGAAAAGCAACATTAACACATCTGATCTAATAATTCAGGGGTGACATAATAATTGACATATTTCTAAGAAGCATAAATTAAAATTTTCTCAATTAAAAAATAGGAGTAAGCATAGCATCTTACTATATACCTAAGAAAAACAAAAACACAAAGAAGAAAAGCAAAAGAAAACAAAAAAGTTAAAAATAAAAAACAAAACAAAAGAAAGCGCACGCGCAGTCACGCACAAGCAAACATATTTTGGTACAGATACTTTAATTTTGTCACGTTTTAAAATTTTCAATTATTATCAAAAAAAAAAAAAAAGAAGAATATTTTCTTTGAAACCCAAGTTTTTCTCTTGAATTTTACCTGTCTGGGTGAGAGATAATCAAATTCATTTTCATGCGCATTATAATACACAGACGATTAAATACATACATACCTTGATGATGGGATAGGATAAGATCTGGAGAGGGCAAACGGAGTAGACAAATGTGAGCAAGACTTTTGTGTAGCAGTGTATCATCTCAGACAAGGAATGAGTAGCTCTGGGTTGAATCTTGAATCTGTCAAATTTGTGAGACCTCAGGCTCTGAATCATGACCCAGGGTAGAGGGACCAAAGTGTAGAAGATGAAGAAGAAAAGGGTGTTGTGACAATACAACAAGTAATCAGATTTCTGGGCAGAATATTTGAACCATAATGTCTCTCCAAATGTCAGGTTTCTTCCTACAGATATCTGGGCTTCTTCAAGGGTTTGATAAGGCAACATTATATATATATATATATATGTGTGTGTGTGTTTATTTAATACTGTAAACTTAGATCCAGCATGCAATTTATGATAACTACTGCCCAGATTTATTATATTGGACTTGGAGAATATTCCAACATACAAAGACGGAGAAGAAGAAAGCTAAGAAAGAAGGAAAATAGAAGGGCAACCAAAAGATTATATTTATAAAATTTTGCCGCGGATATTTTATGGAATAATATGTGATGGAGAAGGAGAGGAAATCGGTTCGTTTATGAATAGTACAGTTGAGGGTTGGTGAACCACATGATGATAAACAAAGTATCACTACTACAAAAATGCATCAACAGCGCAGCTACACTTTTAAAGAAAAGTGTGGTGTGTTAATCACAACTTTCATGCGCTATAACTTAAATGCGGAAACACAATTAACAATGAACCGCATGTAAATCAAATCAATCAACCTACCAAACAATTTTCATGATCATGTATAAGCACCTAGATTGTTGGACTAATAAATTAAGTCCCCATGCTTTGATACCAATTGTTAATTTGTGAATCTTGAATGCAGGTGATAACCAATTTGGTTCCTACTTTGCTTTTAAAAAACAAATTAATGATCTATATTTAGTACTGTATTAGGAACACATACAATAAATAACAAGAACAGTGAAGAAAGGATAAATGGAACCATAATATGTTCACGCAGTTCGGAGAACTTATTCTACGTATGCGGGATCACACAAAGGTGAAACTCAACTCCACTACTTGATCAAAGATGATACACTACAAAAAAACGTGTTTTTAGCGACAGGCAAAATCTGTCGCTAAAAAGACGGATTAACGACGGAATCAGTTCGTCACAAAAACCCTCCTCGCTAGAATTTGGCGACAGAATTTTTTTCCGTCGCTAGGGTCTAGCAACAGAAATATCCATCGCTAAGTAAAATAAATTCATCGCTAAATTCCTTCCGGCGATGAATTTGATGATGAAATTTATGAGTGAATAACGACGACAACTTTTGTCGCTAAATCTAGCGTCCGTCGCTAATTTTCTAGTTTGAAGATCTGGTGACTTTTATTTGAAAGGGAATAGCAACGGATATTTCGGTCGCTAAATTATATTTTAAAAAAAATATTTTATTTATTTTAATTAAAATCCCTAATTTTAAATTTACCTGTTAAAGCTTAAAATCCATATAAACACACTATATCTAACACTATTATCATCAACACTACCTACTATCAAATTACCTTCAAACTTTATATCATCATAAATTAAACTATTATCAAACTTAATCATGGTTGCAAAAATCGCGCCTAGGCGCTAGGCGTCGCCCGATCGCGTCGAGGAAGGCCGAAATCGACCTCGGGGCCTCCTCCGCGGCCGGGCGCCTAGCCAGCCGACTAGGCGACCGGCAGGCTGGGCATTTTTTTTTTTTGTTTTTTTTTTTAATTATAAATCTTAATCATTTAAGCTATTAATGTTATAATGTATTAACTAATACTCTAATGGTCTAATAAGTAGTAACTAATAAGTAATGAACTAATAATTAATAACTAATAACTTAATAAGTGCTAACTATTTAACTATTAAAATGTAAAAACTTACAATATTAAACACTTTACAATTATTAAAGCTTAAAATATTTTTTAAATATTTCAAAATTAAAAAAAAAAACCCTAGCGCCCCCCAAGCGCCTAGAGGGCGCCTAGCGATTTTTTCAACCTTGAACGTAATACAATAATATCAAATCAAAACTGTAGTTAGATAACAAAAGTTTAAAAATAGCATTTTGGTTGATTTTGGAAGTCTTGCAAATCCAGTAAATGATGCAAATCCATTGTGTATTTGTGTGTATACAACATTGATGGAATTGAATGAAAATGGAAACCATCAACATGATACTTGATAAGCGCCAAAGATAACTAGGCTAAGGGTCTAAGTGGGGGCAATTAATGAATGAATTTGTGTCCTTTTGTGAACTATTTATGGCATTTCTAAGCTCTAATGTGTAAATCTAGTGCAAACTCTATTCTTGGCACACTTGGTATGATTTCGTAGGTTTTGGAGATGCAAGCAAAAAGCATGTAAACTTGGCAAGCAAAGCAAAGCGAAGGATAAAAAACTGGAGGCTTGGACAAGCTGCTCCACGCGTGGAACACGGTGTGGAGAAAGTCCAAAGATGATCCACGCCGCTGGTCCACGCGTGGACGGGCCATTCCGGAATTAAATGACAAGGCCAATATTAGGGAAGCTATTTAAGTCCTAATTTAGGAAATTTTTGGGAGTTCCAGATATTATTACATTTTATCATTTAGAAAATTGTAGAGAGAAGGGAGAGCTAAATCCTAGCTTGTAGAGAGAAACTAGTTCAATTTGCTTTCAATTTGTGAAAACAATCTACTTTTCAAGCACTGATTTGGATTCTACATTGATCTTGATTAGGTAACCACTATTTATATCTTTAATATTGTTGCAATTTTAGATCTCTATTTCAATTCCAATTTATGATTTTAGATCTTGTTGTTTTCAATTGCTAATATGAATGAGTATGTAAATCTCTAATACGGATTGAGTTGTGAAAGATCATGATGCTAAGTGTAGATATATAATTCCTAATGTGGAGATTGGATTGTGTAAGTTGGATTGCTGGTTCTTGTTCCTAATGTATTCTTTGAGTATTGATCAACTCTTGAATGATCCATGGCAATAAGCTAGGCAAGATATTGCTAGCCTTATTGTAAACTCCAATCAATTGTGATTTCCTATTGAATAGAATGAATAGGTGCGTGACGTAGGCAATGTGTTTGTGAAAACATCTATCATCAATACTCCTCCATCCACTTGCAAAACGTCATTACATTATTTTCACAAGCAATCAAGCATCAAACATCAAACATCATACTCTTTTCTTTGCCTTCAATTTCATTGGAACTAAGTTTTAAACTCAAAAGTTCAAGTAAATAGGCACAAGTAAATTTTAAACTCAAGAGTTCAATAATAGACTACTAATGATCTTAATTTTAAACTCAAGAGTTCAAGACTACTAATTTGTAAATAACCTCTAATCACCATTGTTAATCATCATCAACTTAGTTAATCAAAGTCCCTTAACAAAAAGGTTCATTAAAAATGATAATTGAAGTGAATACTGTTAAAATGATAATTGAAGATTATGGAAAAAAAATTCATTATTAATCCAATAGTCACTCTCCATTATCATTAGCATTTTAATTATCACATAAGCCAAAGGCGGTTTGCCCCCCTAATTTTTTTTTAAATGCTTCTTTTGCACTTAAATTTTTTATTTTATTTTTATGTATTTATATGGTTTAAACAAGTGTAAAAAGAATTCCTTGTTAATATAACTACATATCTATATTTATTGATGATGTATATGTATCAATCATAACTCAAAAACATAATAGCATATAGCATTTTGGTTTAGAAGATGCATATGATGTATCAATCAACAACAATAGCCAATAATCAACTCACCAATAATTAAACTTAAACACCATCAATAATTATACAAGGGAAAACAATTAAGTGTAATCAAAATAGAGTTTATTACCGAAATGGTCCCTCGACTATTACAAAATTACCAATTTGGTCATCGACAAATTTTTTCCCAATTAAGTCCTCAGACTTCAAAAAATTTAACCATTTTGGTCCTCCGTTTATTTTACAGTTTTATATCTGTTAAATCGGGCTCAAATTGGTAATGTCATGATAGTCAATGGACCATTTCAGTAAAAAATTAATTACCAAAATGGTCCCTGGACTATAGCAAAATTACCAACTTGGTCCCGATTTAACGGTTGTTTAACATACACCAAAATAAACGGAGGACCAAAATGGATAAATTCTTCAAACTCTGAGGACTTAATTAGGCAAGAAAAATTGTCGAGGACCATTTTCCTAGGTAAAAAAATGATTAATAATTTATTATACCCTAATCTTTATTGGTTAAAAAAAAAAGAGAGAGAGAGAGGAAGAAGAACCTACCGCTGCCACCGCCGGGACTACCTCGCTTACGCCGCCGCAACTGCCACCGCCTGGGACTCCTATCGATCCGCTACAACACCGGCCACCACGCCTTCAATCTGTGAGAAGGAGAGAGAGACGAAGAACGTGCCGCTGCAATCCGCCTGGGACTGCCTCGCCTCCACCGCCGCAACTGCAACTCCGCCGATCCGTTGCAACTCTGACCACCACCGTCAAGACTTTTGTCTTCTCGTCGCGACTGGTCGGCCACCACACCTCGCATTTGATCTGCTGGATGAGAAAGAGAGAGAAAAGAGACAAACCTGCCGCTGCCTCGCCTCCGCTGCCGCAACTACAACCGTTGTTCCTTGCTACTGTCGATTCGCTGCAACTCCGACCGCCACCGTTGCAACTGGCTGGTCACCACACCTCGCCTTCGATCTTCTAGACGAAAAGGAGAGAGAGACGAACCTGCCGCTGCCTCGCCACCGCCGCCGCAACTACCACCACCGTTCCTCGTCGCTGGTGTGCTGTGGTCACCGGTGTGCAGTTCGAAGGGAGAGAGAGAGAAGTGGCTGGAAGAAATTATAAACAACAAGGCTTGAAATGGAATTAAAATTCTTTTATACCTAGGGTTATCATATTTAGTGACGGAATTTTGAATACGTCACTAAATATATCGACGGATTCAACTTTCGTCGCTAGATTTATTTTTAAAAAAATCGTAAACTCACCCCCCTTATTGCGCTAGCGACAGAAATTTGAATCCGTCGCTAGATTTAGCGACGCAATTTGAATTCGTCGCTTGATTGAGAAGCGCCAAAGATAACTAGGCTAAGGGTCTAAGTTGGGGTAATTTAGGAATGGATTTGTATCCTTTTGTGAACTATTTATAGCATTTCTTTGCTCTAATGTGTAAATTAAATGCAAGCTCTATTCTTGGTTCCTGGAATGATTTTGTAGGTTTTGGAGATGTAAACAAGAAGCGTGTAAACTAGACAAGACAAGCAAAGCAAAGGAGAAGATGCAACTACATGGACAGTCTGCACCACGTGTGGACACGGCGTGGAGAAACTTCAGAGAGTTCCACGCCGCTGGTCCACGCGTAGACAAGACGTGGACGGGTCAATCCGAGATTTAAAAGCCAAGGGCAATTTTAGGGAAGCTATTTAAGGTCTAGTTTAGGAAATTTTAGGGAGTTCCTGATTTTTATTACATTTTATCACTTAGAGAGTAGTAGAGAGAGGGGAGAGCTAAATCCTAGCTTGTATAGAGAAACTATTTCTATTCCTTTGCAAACTTTGAGAAGACAATCTACTTTCAAGCATCGATTTGGATTCTACTTTGTTCTTGATTAGGTAATCTACAATTCTATCTTTAATCTTGTTGCAATTTTAGATCTATATTTCAATTCCAATTTATGATTTTAGGTTTTGTTGCTTTCCATTGCTAAGATGAGTAGGTAAATCTCTTATAGGGATTGAATTGTGGAAATATCACGATGCTAAGTGTAGATCTATAATTCCTATTGTGGAAATTGAATTGCGACTTATGAGGGTTGGATTGCTTGCACTTTTTCATAATTGATGAATTGTATGTATTCTATGTGGATTGGCCAACTCTTGAATGATCTAAGGCAATAAGCTAGGCAAAATATTGCTAGCCTTATTCAAGCTCCAATCAATTGTGATTTCCTATTGACTAGCATGAATAGGTAGGTGATGTGGGCCATGTGTTTGTGAAAATGCCTCTATGCCTCTAGGTTGCCTAAAAACCTTCCTAAGCTAAATAGTCCTTAGTACACCAAATGGGGAACCATACTAGCTAATCACCCGAGAATAACCAACCTTACAAGCCAATTCCCCCGGCCTAAGTTACATGAGGAAGTATCATGATTGCACACAATTCATTCCCTAGTTTCTTATTTGATTTTATTCATTTGATTGTCAACTTCAACGACGACTTTGTGATAAATCTGTGTTCGTGACTACGCAAATAAACCATTCACAATGTGTTCCATAAACAAAGAGTTTAGCAATCCCTCTACTTTGACCTCCTTGAGAGATGATAACACCTGGGGTAGCCCCACATACACAAATCTTTTGGGAAGGTTGCAAAAGCGTAAACACCATAGATGAAGTAACGAATTCGAATTCCGTCACTAGATTTTATTAAAAAACATTTTGCAACCCGCTCCGTTAATTATCTAGCAACCGAATTTGAATCCGTCGCTAGATTTAGCGATGAATTCATATTTCCGTTGCTAGATTTTGTCAAAAAAATTCGCGCTCAATTTTTAGAAGCAAAATAAACCTGGGAATAATGATCTAGCGATGGATCCTAAAATCCATTGCTAGAGCATTATTCTCGGGTTTATTTTGCTTCTAAAAAATGCGTGTGAAATTTTAGAGAAAAACGTTGTTAATCCGTCTCAAGTTTATGCGCGAAAATTTACCGCTAAAATTAGCTACAGATTTACGAAAAAAATGTTCCGTCGCAATATTTTGTCGCTAATCCGTTGCTAATTTTCAATTGTTTTAAAATAAGTAAATTTTCGCTAAATCGTCGCTATTCCGTCGTTAAATTAGCAACGGAATGATCCATCGCTAAATTCGTCGTTATTTCCGCATTTTTTGTAGTGATGCAATGTTCACTAGATTTCCATCCAACAACAATGGCCTAATCTTCAACACCAACTAATCATCATCATCTCCTCAGTTGGTAGTGATGTATGTAGGAATAAACTTCTTCATCTTTCCTGGACCAATTGATAAGACTTCCACTTATTGTAGACACCAGATTACAACACAACTCTAGTCTAGATAGCCATCTTACAATAAATTGAGCATATATTAGTCTAACAGACTTTGAATATTAAAACAACAGGGCTAATATTAAAAGAGCAGGGTTAATGTTAAAATAGTAGGGAAGATGGAATTTGTTTTTTAATAGTAAGCATTTAAATCTCTGAACATCCTCCTTCAATTTATACTTGAAACCTTGAACTTCTTCTTGCATGAGATTTCCTTGAATCATGGAGATTCATTCACTTAAATCTTTCACGAGAAATCTCATCACAAATCAATTTGTTTAATTGTAATGAATATTAACCACTCATTTTTTGTCTTCATGCAATATGAATATTGATAGGTGCCAAAGATAACTATGAAATAGGGTCTAATAGCGAGTTGAATATTTGGGGATTTTGTATATGGGTTTGATGATAAGCATGCAATTAATTGAAATTGATATGAAACATGTTTTTATGATTGTTCTTTAAAGGAATTAGATTTTGCACACACACTTTTGTATAAATTGCACTCACCATCTTCAACCCTAGTTTTGAATTGGGAAAGAAGATGAAATTGACTTTTTGAATTGTTGACCATTAATTGAAATTGCAAATCCTTGATTCTTGATTGAATGATTGATCGAGTTGAATATTGATGACTTTTTGAGTGAGAATTGATAAAAATTGACGGGAGATCATAGCAAAATTTTGGAAAAAAAAGAGAAGAAAGAAGTAACAAATTCGAAAAAAGGAGAGAGAGAGAGAAAAAAAAAAGAGTGTCGTTTATTGCTAACCATTGTAATTCATGGAAAGAATGCTTATGTTTCAGACTTTGTAGGAACAATAAGAAGGACACAAGAAGTAGCAAAGAAGAGAAAGCATGATCATGCAAGTTCAAGCCGTGATCCTGTAGAAGTAGAGATGCAAGAAGTAGAAGATGATGCAACAATTCTCAAGGCAAGAGTTTTGAGGTTGAGTCCTGAGCAACTAGCAAAGGTGGCCCACTTGAAAACATTGAATGTGGTTGGAGGAAAATACTTTGACTACCCCATCTTAGATTCTTTTGGGTGTAGAAGGGAGGTGAAAGACATGCTATGATACCACCAATGACACACAATCTTTGGTTGGAGGGGGAACACATATTCCCTGGTCACATATGAGTTTCTTGCCACATTGGACATAAAGAAGGAGCCCAACGACAACAAGTCATCCATCTCATTCATCATGTTCAAGAAGAAGGACACACTTTCATTGAATGAGTTTGCAAAGACCTTGGGATTGTTAGAGAAATAGGGTGTTAGTTGAGAGAATTACTCCGAGCCATAGGCTTTGGTGTTAGGAGTCTATGGCCAGGGTTAGTTCCTTTCTTGTATAAAGCGCTCTGCACTCTGTACATATGATGAGAACACACAGAATATATACAAAATACTAGTTTAGTTTTCTAGTTAGTTTATTGTTTAACATGGTATCAAAGTCCAGTGGGCATTGATCAATGCAAGGAGGCAACGCCGCTGGAGGAAGCGGAGTAGCCAACGGAGCCGCCACGCGCCGCCACTAACTAGAGCTCCAGTGACCACGCGCCTGCTCGTGAGGCCTTTTTTCGGTGATCTTATGTGACGACGACCACACTGGGAGTCTTAGCTGTGAGGAGGAGGTTTGACCTAGGTGAAGAGTGAGAAGTTTTGTTGGCGTATTCTCTAAGTCTGTGTTGTTTGTGCCGTGAATAACCATGCTGCCAACACTGGACAATAGCAGTAGATGGTGGTAGTTGTGGTTGACAGTTTGAAATTGTTGGTGACTAGCAATTTATGATGGAGATAATGGAAGAGATGGCGCAGACAACAGTAAGTCTGTGCTGGAAAGTGACCGTGTCTTGAGAAGGATGAAGTTGATAAATAATGAGGCACTAGGTTACAGTATGTTTTTTGTTTTGCGTTGTTTGGTTTATCATGCCAATAAGTCTTGTGTTTGGTTTATCGTATTTTTGTTAGCTTGTTTTAAGTTAATTTAATATGGGGTTAGTGTCATATTTGGAGTAGTGCCAGGATATGAGAGTTGGGTAAGCCCTTGTTCAATGTGAGTAAACAGGGGTGTTGCAGTGATGGGCAGCACAGGTGCCAGGAGTGGTGTGAACCTGGCATATATCGTGGCTATTGTGGAAGGTCGGTGGCTGAAGAAGAAAGGTTTAGGAGGAACCAGTTTGTGCGCACGCAACAAGGAAATAGGAAAAGACTGGTGTTAAGTGTTCGTGGTGTCAGAGGCAGGTGCGCTGTCGTGTTAGGCAGTGGTGATAAGGGTGTGGGGTGTGAGAGGTAGGTGTGTTGTGGTTGTGGTATTTGGCCTAGTTTGTAGCTTTGTGGAAGCTTTGTTGGTGCGACTAGGTGCATTGTGGATAGACTTGGTACAACATGGTTCAAATGTTAAAGTGGTTCAAGACTTATGGTTCTAGATGTGGAGTTATATGGTTCATGTGATACATATGTAACAAGTTGGGCATGATTGAAATCTATGCTCCAACTTGAGGAGGGTGGGGGGGGTGTTAGAGAAATATGGAGTTAGTTGAGAGAATTACTCTTAGCCCTAGGTTTTGGTGTTAGGAAGATGTGGCTAGGGTTAGTTCCTTTCTTGTATAAATAGCTCTACACTCTGTACATATGATGAGAACACACAGAATATATACAAAATACTAGTTGAGTTTTCTAGTTAGTTTATTGTTTAACATGGAGAGTCACGCTTTTCGCAACTACTAGTCCAACTTCTACTCGGACCAGGAAGCGACGAATTATTGGAAGGAGCTTGCAGGGAATGCATCTGAATACAACTCAAGTAGCTTGCATGCTGTGGATATAAGAAGCAACACTCATAAGGTGGTGAGGCTAGCTCTTGCAATCAATTTCACCGGAAGGACATCCAATTTGAACAAAGCTTACATGATGGACATACCAGAGTCGATCAACATGGGGGCTCAAGTGAAAAAGTGGCTTACAACTCAAAGCAAGGATAATGTTATATGTGTTTTCATCGGTCCCTTGGTGACCACATTGTGCCATGGATTGGGGATTGATGGAAAATTGAGGAAGGAGAAGGTAATTGCAAAGATGGAACCCATCATCGTGGGTGATTTGGACCAAGCCAAGCTTACACGAAGCGGTGAAGGGGAATATTTGGATGATGATGATGATGAAGAAGAGGTGAAAGAGGCCACCTTGTGCCACAAAATGTGCCTAATGTCCATGATTGGGAGAGTACGAGAGCTCTCTAATACCACTTCCACCAAGAGCAAATAGCACTCCTCCGAGCTCATGGAGACACACTCATGAGGCATGGTGAGGAGCTTAGTAGATATGGGGAGGAGATTGCTAAACATGGGGATGAAATTGTAAGACAAGGAGTGGAGATTGGTCAACAAAGGGATGCCATTGAGAGACAAGGCGAGGTGATAGATGACCTTCAAGCACAATTCATGCACCACTTCCATCCTCCATCTCAAGGAGGATACCATTGATGACCAACACACCCAAGGCAAGAAGGATGAAGGAAGAAAGAAGAAAGAAAATTTGAGCATTAATTGTTGTTCTAAGTGGTCCCATTTGAAACAAACTCTAGGTTCCCTATGCGTGGGGTTCCGTCTTAATTTCTTTACTTTGCTTTGCTTTAGTTCGTTTGTTTGTTTGCTTTGGAGATAATTTTCATTTCATGCAATTTTATTTCTAGACTCTTTTATGGTTTTAGTTTGAAGTTTTTTTTTTATCACGTTTTAGTTTATACTGTGTTTGATGTTCTTTAGCTTTGATGTTGTTTTTCTTTTTGCATTTGAGTCAGGCTAAAGACGTTAAACGTGGCGCTATTGGGAGGCACCCCAAGCTTTATATCAGAAATTAAAAAATAAAGAAAAAAATAAAGAGAAGGAAAGAGAATAAAAGGAGTAGCTTTCTACTCCATTGCACTTCATTGGTTTGTTTATATGCTAACACTTTTCATATAACTTTGATGGCGGAGCAAGGATGGCTAGAAGCTTAAAGTGTGGAAAGAAGGGGATGCTCACTTGGTTGTAAACGTGTAACACCCCCATTTTCATAACTAAAATATTTTATTAAAACTGGATTTATTTAATTAAAAATCACCTTTAATTGCGGAAGCCCAAAACCAAGACTTTAGAAAATAGGGATGCTACCGCCACGTCTAGATATAACTCATATCTAAACGCACAGGCTAAAAACAACTACTAGAAATAACCCATAATTTATACTAGAACAATTAACTAAATACATTTCTTTTAAATACAACCTCTAGATTATCTAATAAAATAAAACTCCAAATACTAATCTAGAAAGGTGTAAATCGCTCTCATGCTCCAAATCATGCAATAATCACCTGCAAAATAACTAAAGAGGGAAAAACAATATCAGCACGACAGCTGGTAAGACTTACTCCACCCCGTAAAACATTTTTGCACATAGCATCTTGGAGCACATAGGAGCATATAATTTCACATTAACCCCTTAAGCATTTATTCTCATCAATACCAATAAACTTTATCCAACTAGGAATATAACTTTAGATCACACATCCAAGTATATATAAATATACCCACAAATTTTCTAGGAGATCAATGCATTGCCTATTCATATATAACCCAAAATCATTCTATCACTCTTTCCTCAAAAATTCACCATATAATGTTACCTCAACATTTGTATATAACCATTCTCCTCAAGACATTTCATAATACCATCACTGCTCAAAATTTCATTAAATTTGCAAATAACCATCCAAGAGATAATTCCAATATCTCATAAAAATAATAATAATACCAAATAGGGAATTCCAATCTCCCAATTATTCTCTTTCCAAGAGGAAACCTTACAAGAGTACATATTGAATTTCTCAAATTTATCCACACTTTGATATATATAGTGTCAATGAGAAATGGGTACCAAATGAATAATTTTTCAAGTTCTCAAAAATAAATTTTCATAAACAAGGAGTTTTTCCAGCTCCCTAGTGAGTCAGCTTTTACGTCACTGCTCACTCCTCAAAATAATAGGGAAGTTATAAAACCCCCTAGTGAGTCAGCTTTTACATCACTGCTCACTCCTCAAGATAAAAATATCAAATGGCACCATCCCCATGACAAAATATATATCTATAACCTTAAAAGTTCACCTCAAAAATCGAAATCCTTACACCCAATTAACACTTTCAACTTTATGCCTTTATCTAAAACCTTTGTAACAATTTTCAAACCATAATCAAAATATAAATAATCCATCAATACTAATCATCCAATCAATACTAATACATCAAATACAACTACTTTATACGTAGTTTTTGTACTAAAAATACCGATTATACTACTTCACATACCATATGCTAATTATTCTATCAAATACCTACAGCAAGTAATTTATTTCAAACTTCCGTATGCTAATTAATACTTAAAAATATAAACAGTCCTCAAACTTTAATTTCATGTTCATGACATAATATATAATATTTATAGCTATGCGAATTCCACATAACTAACCACATATATACAAATAAACACAATTACACTAATTGTGAATATATACATAATTAAAAGGTAACTGCAACATAGCATAATCTGCAATTATCAACTTAAACACCAATAATCACACAATAATCAATTATCACATAGCAAATATTCACGAATAGCGATAAAAATATATTTTGATAGATTTAAAATACTTTCACATAAACACTTATAAAAAGAGTTTCTTTCTTGGGGTAAATTAATTTTGAGTGAACATAAATCTTACCTGGATTCCAAAATCCACAAACCCTTGAATTCCTACAATGAACAGAGGAGAGAACTTGACGATGTTTGCATACAAAGTGAGGGTGACGACTAATGAATTTGAAAGGGTTTATTGCGGCTGCTGTTGACGAGAATAAGAAATTGAAAGGGGCTCAACTAATTGGCAGCTAAGGAAAATTCTATATATATATATATATAGCTAGGGTTGCCAAGGGCCTTGTAGTCCAGT
>CM008334.1:40206489-40216807 GCA_002525835.2 Ipomoea batatas | reverse complement strand
ATTGAATAGACCCATGCTCCTTTACTCCACTAGTCCTCAAAGCAACATCAAGGGTGACGTTTGGTTTAAAGTGTGGAAAGGACGCACATTGTGCTTAATGGTTTTTTAATTACTTAATTGGTCAATTGGTCTTGTTTGAGGGGTGTATTTGATTTTTGAGAGTGTGTTATTGCTCATGTGCCAATAAAGTTTTTATTCTTGGAATATTCTTAGGAAGTTTTTCCTTTAGCACCAAAGTTGAAATGCTTAGAACCGAAAAGGTTCAAATTATTGTGTGCTTGCATGTTATTCACCTCTTATTTTGTTAGGACCTTAGTCAAGCATCTCTCGAAGTGGGACACACCCTAACTTGAGAAGGATAATGGTAAGTGAAACCCGGGAATTGAACTAATCTTGATAGGGCATGGGGCAAAAGGTCAGCCTATGGTGAGCATTGAGAGGAAATTCTGTTACCCCTAGTAAAAGGCATGAGGGGTTGATTTGGTGAAAGTTTGGATAAAGGTTAAGCATGGCCACTCCTAGAGGTAAGATTCGTGGTGAGCCATCTTGCTAGGATTTGGGCAACCATTGCACCGTTTTTGAAAAAGCGTAGAGATCTATGTAAAGTCGGTTGTCCAATGTCATTATCCTAGAAGATGAGAAAAAAGAGAGGAGGTGTGCCTCTTCTTTAGGGTTCAGGTATCCATTGGACCGACATTCAAACAAGCATGGAGCTCCATGTGAAGTCGGGTGTCTGACGACGTTACAATAGGAAGTTGAGAAAAAAAAGATAGACCGCCCAAGACATTGGCGGTGAGCGGTCCATGCCACTTCCCTAACTTGCTTTTGAGCATATAGGCTTTGGCGTTTGGTTGGACGGGTTGGTTAAGTTGTGTACATCATTCCCACTAGGGGGCTGGGATCGGCTTGAAAGCCATTGCAAAATGAAAGGTGAACCCAAATTTGGATTCTATACTTGGTTAATTGGTGTGAAATGGTTTCCTGATGCTTAATTTGATTTTATAGGGATTTTTTCTTCCTTTATATATTCCTAGAGTTGTATGGGGCATGATTAACACCATTTGCAGATAGTATGAGGGATTTCACCCTCTCTAGTTTTCTTGCACCGTAGTTCTTGCTTGACCAATTCGATTGATTAAGTTATCATAGATACGTTTGGTACTTAGATGATCTTGTTGTGAGTGAGACTTGCTTGAGCGCAAGAAAATTTAAAGTATGGAAACTTTGATAGGTGCTGAACATACCTATGAAATAGGGTCTAATAAGGGGTTGAATTGTGTTGTTTTGATGCCTTTTTGTGGTTAATTTATGGTGCTATGTGCTTTAATGTGCTAACTCTTGCAAAGCTCTATCATTTGGTGCACTTTAGATGGTTTTTGTAGGTTTGAACTTAAGGAGAAAGAATATAGTCTTTACAAGGAAGCAACCACAGGATGGAGCATGTCTTGAAATCTCCACGCCAACATCCATGAGCGTGGACTGGCTCGTGGAAACAAAATAGAAAGTTCCACATAACTAGTCCATGAGCGTGGAAGCCGGCATGGGAAGTTTAAGTAACCGGTCCACGATCGATCCACACTCGTGGACGGGCTCGTGGAGATGAAGCAGCGCCGAGAAATTGAATAGTGCTTTGGAGGGAAGCTATTTAAAGGCTTAGATTAGATATTTTAGGGAAAACTTTTGGAGCTTAGCATCAGGAGAGTTAGACATTTTTTTATCATCTAGACTCTTAGAAATCTTTTAGAATTCCTGGAGAGTAGAGAGTACCTTTCAATCTTAGCTCAATATTGTATTGGAGGATCAAACTTTTAAGTTGATTGTTCTTGATTTGAGAATTCATTTGCTTAGGTAATTTCTATTCTCTATATTGATTTACACTCCCATTTGCTTTTCAATTACATTTTCCAATTGGTGATTTAGGTTAATCTTAATTTCAATTTCAAGCATGAGTAGCTAATTTTCTAATAGGAATTGAGTTGTGCAATTAGATGTGATGCTAGTGTAGACCAAATGTCATATCTAGGTAGTTGAATTGCATTGGTTTGATCAATCTGCTTTTGTCACTCTTGATGAATTGTTTGCTTTCTAGAGTTTGGTCATCTCTAGAAATGTGTTAAGTAGGAGTAGGAAAGGTGGTGTAGTCAAGGTGTTCGATGAAATATACCTTAGGATCTTGGTTGCCTAAAAGCACTCCGATCCTAGGAAAAGCCTAGTAGACCGAAAGGAGAACGATACTAGCAAAGCCTCTCAATTGTACCAATGCAATGCACCCTACCTAGGACCTAAGTAAACACTATGATGTATCACATCTAGTTAAGCAACTCGTTCCTAGTTTCCTTTAATTGATTTTCATCCCTAAATCTTTGCGATCTTGATTCTACAACCTTGAATCAATATTCTTTAATTCATTTGTGTAATGGAAAATGAAGAAAGTGCTATGCATTCCTTTGATTGAAAACTTGTCAATGACTCCAATTTGTCTTCTCGAGAGAACGACAAAACTCGGGGTTCGCCCCAAAATCTTTAGTACTTGATTTTCCCACCGCACAATCATAACATCAAATATCTTTGACATAATGAATTTAAACCAATAATACTAACTCTAACTTAATTAGATTAACAAATATATTGCCAATATATTCTATACACATATTATTTCACTTACAATTTCCCCATTTGGCAATTATTTGTCAAAACTATACACATACATTCTTAAGGTTGCTATTATTCAAAAATATTCACGTCAGATTAATTAATCCTCATTTGGTATCAGTTGCTCTTTAGGTTTTGACATGGCAGCTATCGGTTCTGTTGACGGATTTGTTCAGGCTTCCTCCGAACGGACTGTTACCGATGCGACCATGTTCAACCCACCTCCGGTGCATACATCTCTCTCGTCTGCCCATCACTTCGTTTCCTTGAAGCTGTCTTCTCGAAACTATCTGTTCTGGAGAACACAAATAGTGCCTTTTTTGCGTGGCCAAGAATTGTTGGGGTATGTTGATAGAACCATTCCGTGCCCCGTCGTCCCTGCGCCGCCGCTTGTTGCTGGTTCGGCAAGTGTCTCGGTGACTGGTCACGCTGCTGTAGCTACGTCGTCGACTGGCGGTTCTGCTACTGCTGCGATGGAAGCTTCTCAGGCAAGGGCGGCTTGGTTGCGGCAGGATCAGGTGGTCCTCTCCTTGCTGATCTCTTCGCTCTCCGAGGATGTCATGCACCATGCCATTGGGAAGAAGACGTCGCGGCTGCTGTGGACTGCTCTTGAGCAGTCGCTTGGCTCGTCGACACGCACGCGGGTTCTCAGCTTGCTTACCCAGTTCCAGGCGCTCCGTCAGGGGGATTCTTCAATCACCGACTACCTTGGGCGAACTCGGATCCTGGTTGAAGACCTTGCCTTGGCCGGTCGGCCGGTTTCGTTAGACGATCAAAACCTTTACGTCTTTCGGGGCCTCCGACCGGAATTCCGGCCTTTTGTTGCTAGCTTGATGCGTGGAGCTCCGGTGATGCTGACTGAGTTGTCGGATTATCTCACTGCCCAGGAGTTTATTTGCACCGATGAGTATGGAGGTGCGGCAGTTCCAGTAGCCATGGCGACTCGGCATGGTGGTCGCGCTGGTGGTCAGCCGCAACAGCAGCAGTTCTCTTACCGCGGCGGCAACGGTGGTAGTCGTGGTCGCCAACGTGGGCGTGGCCATGGTCGGAGTCGCAGAGGTGTTCGGTGTCAAATCTGCAACGCCGGCGGTCACACTGCCGTGACATGTTACCGGCGATACACACCGTCTCCGGCTCCTCAAGCGAATGTGGCCTATTCGGTCGATGGTGATTCGCTGGCTCCGCACCATTGGCTTCCGGATACGGGGGCTTCTGCTCATGCCACTCCGGAATCTTCTATGATGTCTACTACTGCGGATTATACTGGCTCGGATTCCTTACGGGTTGGTGATGGTACAGGTATGGATATTGTTGGTATTGGTTCAGCTTCGGTAGCTACTCCTAGTCGTTTATTTCAATTGTCTGACGTATTACATGTTCCTGGTCTGTCTGCAAATTTACTTTCTGTTCAAAAATTTGCTAAAGACAATAATGTTTTCTTTGAATTTTATTCCGACTGTCTCTAGAACATCCACAGACTGAGATTTTTCATGCAGTAAATAGATGTAACAGTACCTGGAATGATCATCAATAAAGGTGATAAAGTATTTCTCATCGCCCCAAGACGAAACATCAAAAGAACCACAGATATATTTATGTATCAAATCAAGTAATTACGAATCTTTTCGTATCAAGAAGTTATTGCCCAAGATGTTCCCAAATTCAATGGATAAGGGGTTTCCTTTGGTGCATACAAGATCACCATTGAGCCCCGATTCCACGAATGACCAAGAAACAACCCTTGGCACGCCTCAAGTTCCTCAAGAACGCAATCTTCAAACAACTAGATTTGGTTCTCTAGATGTTCCCTTGATTCTACGAATTGATAGGTCCACAATTCCTAAAATCTAAGGTTGGTAGAATGCGGGTTTGATTCGATAGGGCCACGAATCAAGAAAACTACTCGATAGGACCACGAATAGAAAAAGGAATTCTTACACAAGTGTAAAGAAAACTTAAGGAATTGTTGTTGATTTCTGAAAGTTCATTGCCTCCCTCAAAGGAAATACATCGCCTATATATATACATGCTAGGAGATTTCTAAAAGGTCATCAATAGTACAAATGATTTCCAAAAGGTCATCAATAGTAAAAATACATCACTTTTAAACATATTAAAAGACATAAAAATTGCCTAGGGAACTCCAAGAGTCTTCCTAATATGTCAAAACTTCAATTCTTCCCATGTGCCTTAAAAATTCTAATTTTGGTGACTTATTTCAAGCTCTTTTGTACCCTCCCAAGCAAAGCCACGAATTTGGAGCTCTTAGATGGTATTTTTGGGCTCTTCCAAATCAGCTTTAATGCTAGTAAAATAGTTTAAGTACCCACCATCATCACTTCGACTTCTTATTGGACTTTCATGACTCTTCCACCAATGTTGCACAAACTAAAAGTTATGCTTGGACTTTGAATGGATCATGTATGGGCTGGTTTGCATCATCCTCACCTTCTTGAAAATGATTCGTCCTCGAATCACACTTTCCTCTATCAAATGGAATTTTTATTGGACTTGCTTGTTTCTTCCATGTGGGCTGGTTCCTATAAGTAATCCTGGGCTTCTTGTAGCTGGTTGCTTCGATACATATCTGACTTGCTTTCCCTTTATGCAATCGACACATGCATCATTCCAATCAGTAAAATCTAACTGTGACAAAATTTCAGCTTTGATAAGTCTTAATATCTTTTCTTTGAATATATGACCAAGCCTTTTTATGCCACAAGTTAGTTGAAGATTCATTCGGTGCAATCCTTTTAACACAAACATCATTCATAACATCTAAAACCCAACATATCCAACCTAGCTACTAAAACAAGATTTATAGAACATTCTAGAATAGACAGACATTTCTCAAGATCAAGGAAAAAACTTGTATCCAGTTTAATTCTGTAAGTTCCAATGCCTTCAATTCTAGTCTTCATCCTATTTCCAATGAAAAGAAACTTTTCATTTTCCCTTAGAGGTTGAAACAATAGAAATCCCTACATAATGTTAGAAACATGAGGTGTAGCACTAGTGTCTAACCACTAAGTATTAGAAAGAACCTCAATAAGATTGGATTCAAAGCATATTGAAACTAAATCTATGTCTTTCTTTTTCATCCAAGTTTCCTCTTTAGGCATTCAGCCTTCTTGTGCCCAAGTTTGTTACAGAAATTGCATTTTTGCACTTTTTGAATAGCAACTTGCACCTTCATAGGATATTTGCCCTTCTTTTTACTTTTAGACTTGCTGTCGTTACCACCGACATCAAAACCGCCATGAATAGTCAAGTGAGCAATAGGGGGTTTGGAACTTGAGAACTCCCTTTGCCTTGACTCCTCCTGAATCAACATTGCCTTATATTCCGATAAGTTCCTTTTTTCTTTTTATTGATTATAAGTTATACGGAATTGTCAAACTCTCTTCCCTGGCAGGATTTGAGAATGATCTCCACAAGAACTCTTTCACTGAGTTCAACCTCAATGCCTTTTAGTCTGTTGTAAATGATAACCATATGCGTGATATGGTTATTCACAAACTTAAATATGTCATACCTCTTGGTTGATAATTCTTTAATAAGAGTTGTCACCACATACTTATCCATAATGTCCGTTTTGGTGAAACTCTTTATCACTACCATGAATTCCCTTACATTTTAAATGATTTAGGCATGGAAGGTTTGATATTCGGCGCAATGCTCATCTTAAGAAAGCTAAGTAACAACCAGTTCGATCTCTCTTATGTCTCTCATAGCCTTTTATCAGCTTCTGAGCTAGCGGTAGTAGGTTCAACGGGCTTATCCTAAAGAAAACTTGACTTGAATCGATCCATGCATGCTGATAAGCACTATTTTTATATTCAATTTAAGTTAATTTTTATAATAAATTAGTTTTATTTATTTTACATTATACTTATTTTAAACTTTATTTTATATTTTAGCCTAATATGATAATTATGTGAATAATTAGACTTAATGACTATTTTAACTTTTAAATTTNATTTTTGGATATATAAAAAGTTTAATCAATTATTTGAAGAATTATCTTTGGTGGTTATTGTGAGAGTTTGGATACTCTCTATTTGGTGGTTATTTTGAGGGATTGAGATTATCTCTTTGGTATTTATTTTGAGATAATAGAATTATCTTTTGGATATTTATTTTGAGATATTGGAATTATCAATTGGATGATTATTTTGAGATATTGGAGTTATTCCTTTGGTATTTATTTTGAGAGTTGGAAATCTCTCTATTGGTGAATAAGTTTTGGTTTGAAGAAATTTTGAGTAGTGATGATATTATGATATATATTGAGGAAATTGTTATATGGAAAAGTTAAGATAAAGATATTATTATGATATGTATGAGGAAATTGTTATATGGAAATATTGATATAAAGATTGTATATGGTGAATCTTGAGGAAATAGTTGTTGAACGATTTTGGATTATGAAATATGCAATGACCTTGTCTCCTGGAAATTTTATCGATATTTTTGGTATGTATTTTTATACATATTTGAATGTGTATGATTTCCTCAAGATATACTTCTAATGGATTAAAGATGATTTATATTGATGAGATTAAAAATGCCATGTTAAGGGGTTGAAATTTATTATGTGAAAATTTATGTGCTCCAAAGTGCTATGTGCAAAATGTTTTACGGGGTAGAGTATGTCTTACCAGCCGTCGTGCTGACTTTGTTTCTACCATATTGTTTTTGCAGGAAATATTTGGCATGGCACTTGGCATGAGAGTGAATCATTGTATAAAGATTTTATTGTACCATTAGGAATTCCACCATTGTAATAGTAATTTTGGTAGTAGGTTTTGCCTGTACGTTTGAGTATAAGAGAGATACTCGAACGTGGCATAACACCCCTTTTTCCTTTTAGTTATTGTTTAAGCTTCCGCTGTTGTATAAAAAAAAATTAAATTATACCCGTATTTTCGGTAGTGGAAAAAGTGGGGTGTTAAATATTGCTTTGAGTAACAAACATTTATTCAGACTATAATTTGTAGACTTTAAGTTTGCCTTTAATATTACTTTGGGTCAAATTTAAACACAATACCGACATGTATCATTCACACATACTTGAATGAGACCATTCATCAATATGCGATACTCACAATGTTCAAAGCTCTAAAAAGTCCGATCTCATCATCCTGCAGGTGTCTAAGAATACTCTAAGGCACTTGATCAATGATCTGAAAGTCTTCTTCATAGTGAAGCGCATATTTGGCAATTGCATCAACAACCTTTTTCTGTTTGCTTAGGACATAGTTAAAACGAACCTCCCAGTCCTAATTCCTCATGTCTCTATATTTATCAGCAAGCTAGGTTGCTACCCGAGCCCCCCACATTCTCATTGTTATTCATGATATTCATAATCGTGGTGCAATCCGACTTAACCATCACTTTGCGGAAGCCCAAGTCCCAAGCTCTCTTAAGTCCTTGATGAATGCCCTAAAGTTCAGCCTATATGGGTTTGCATATACCAATGTTTTGTGTAAAAACACCAATGAACACCGGTTTTTCATCCCTCAGAACTCCACCGCAAGCTGCTCTGCCTTGTCTCCCAACAGAGTACCCATCTGTGTTGACTTTAATCCAACGGGGTTCAGGGGGAGTCCAAGGGTATTTCTTCCTAGTGCCATTCAATGACGAAAAATATCATGTGTATGATAAACATTTGTAAACATAAATAATTATTTAGTTATTACATTGAGTGGGCCGCTTTGGCGACAAATACACTCACCTCATACTAATAATTCATTTTTGTAAATAAACATTAATTTATATGTCGTTCTCTTATAACATATAATACATAATTAATAGTGACAAACCATATACTATATAAATCATGTAATAACAAGTAATAAGCACCTTGTGCTCAAGTGGCATGTAGTGGCCACCCTTAGATGGGAGGTCATGAGTTCGAGTCTCAGTGGAGGAGATCTCGAAATTGACTCTTTGTGCTTCAACAGGTTGAGAAAAGTATAGATGAACAGATACTACAATGTAATAGGGTCAGTTGTTTTAAAAAAAAAAAAAAAAAAAAAAAGTAATAAGGAGAACCATATTAGTCTGAATAAGGTATAGTACATACAAAGCAACCATATATGTTGATGTTGAATGAATACAAAATATATGCAATAACATAGCAAGACCCAATAAGTATATAGCCTTGATTCCAAGAAAACATGCAAATCAATTATTTATTTATATATACATATATATAGAAATCTTCTCGAGTGTGGACGCGTCTTAACGTGTGAACAGTGCGCGGACACATCACTCAATGTTATAAAATGCACCACTCAATCTTAGAAAAATCACCACATGAAAATACACAAAAATACCAAAAAACACACCACACACCCTAAATAATGCACCATAACTCCCCTGCCCCTAATTGTGCATTTCCAAACACTGTGTGGTGTATATTTTAATACTTAGTGGTGTATTTTTTAGTGATGTGTACCTAACGATGCATATTTGTGTAGTGCATTTTATAACACTGAGTGGTGTTTATTTATATACATAGTGGTGAGGCCGCACTGTTCACACATTAAGACGCGTCCACACTAGGACTCTACCCTATATATATATATATATATATATATATATATATATATGTATATATGTATATATGTATATATATATGTATATAGGGTCATGTTCAGGTGTGGCTGTGCCTTCCCGTGTGGCCGTGCGGTCCACACCACTCAATGTTACGAAATACACCACTCAATGTTAAGAAACACACCACACAAATATGCACTGTGGTGTGTTTCTTAACATTGTGGTGTGTTTCATTGTGTTTCATTGTGGTGTGTTTCTTAACATTGGGTGGTGTATTTCGTAACATTGAGTGATGTGTGACCGCACGGCCGCACGGGAGAGCACGGCCGCATTTGAACCAAAATCTATGTATATATATGTATATATATATATATACATATATATATACATGTATATAGTACTGTCACCCGCCCCACAGCGGGTCAAATTTCTAGCGGGCTTTTGCGGGCCGGTCCTTTAGGCCTGCGGACCAGAATATGTGTAACCCTAACCCGCCCCGCGCGGGTTCGCGAGAGCCGCGGACCGGACCGCGAGGTTTTCATCTTTTTTTTTTTATGTATACAATCATAGTGTATTACTGTGAATATATATATATATATATATATATATATATATTACTTAGCCCGCGGACCACACGGGTTAGCCTGCGTGGGCCGCGGGTCAATTTTGGCCCGCCCCATTAGGCCCGCATTTTCGTGGGCCTATTCTTCATGACCCTAACCTGTCCCACCGCGGGCTTTGGCCCAATTTGGCGGCCCTACATGTATATATATACATGTATGTATATAAACACACACACACACACACATATATATATATATATACACACATACATATATAGATTTCTATTCAAATGTGGTCGCGCCTCCCTGTGCGGTCGTGCGATTTACACCACTCAATGTTAAGAAATGCACCACTCAATGTAACGAAATGCACTACAATCAAAATGAATTTCTTAATATGAAATGCACTACTCTATGTTATTTGAGTGGTGCATTTCTTAATATTGAGTCGTGCATTTTTTAACATTAAGTGGTGTAAACTGCACGGGAGGGCGCGACTAAACATAAACATGACCCTACACACACACACACACACACAC
>CM008334.1:40193973-40206389 GCA_002525835.2 Ipomoea batatas | reverse complement strand
TTAGGCTCTAATACTTTCTTATTTCCAACATTTCATATCTTAAGCTTCCCAAGATTCGAATAGCTTCTGACCTCACTTTGTAGCACATAAATTTCCACATAACAAATAGAATTCTGATCCCTTGGGACATTCAGTTTTGTAGATAGAACAAACAGGAGTTGCATGTATGTGTGGAAGGGTGAAAGGAGATGGATGTGTAGGAAAGACTATGTTTTGTAGTTTCTAATAGCCAAGGCCTATGACTCAATGCAATCAGCATCAAAAGAGTTACTCAATGGAACCAAAAAAGTTGGGGTACGGTGATGCCTATGCGACGAACAGCAATTAATTGAATATGAATAGGAAGAGACTATGTTGCATGCATGTGCTGCATTCAGACATGTTCTAAGATGAATGATCACTATTCAATTCTCATTACCTAGTTGCTAACAAGTATTGCATAATAATGGTTTCTAAAGAGCTGCGATTACGCCAAAGCCTTCCTGGAGAACCCCGACTTAGTGTTGCCTTCTCCGCTACGGACACAGCAAGCTTGAATGCATGCCATCCTTTTTGACGTTTGATAAATAATGCAGCACAATATATTAACCTGGAAACTTTTAATTTGGGTCTCCTCAAAGTTGCGCCATAGATCCCAATGTAAATAGCACTAACTCATAACAACTAAAAGTTGTTAAAGAAATTAACACAAATGAAGATAAGTGGGTGGGTCTACAGCAAGGCAGCGACAGTGCCATACCAGCCAATTCAAAACTGGTTTGAGCCTTTGAGTTATGACGACGCGCGACGAAAGAACATCGCGGTGGTCTATGGCCATCAAAGGATCCTCGTCAGCTTTCGACGGCTTCCCGCTGGTTCAGTAGAGTTGCTGTTTGGTGTGGCGAGACTCTTCCGGCAGGTGTTGAGGTCGAGGGTCGAAGCTTTAAGGAATTTAATCGATGGCTTCTTCGATCAAATCCACGAAGTTATCACTTGGATGCTTGAAGGCCGAAGATCCACTCCTGAGCCGCCCGGACGATCCTTCAGCGAACATCGGAATTCTATACCGTCATTACCAGCACTGGTTTTATGGTTACGAGAATGAAGATCGATAGATGAAGCTGTGGTTGCCAGAGATAATGGTGACATCTGATCCATGTCATCTCCGATCGGAAACTTTCGATGATTACACCGTAAATATATAGTAATTACAATATAATACTTACATGTGTACGACAAGATTTGAGCAGGAAAACTCACGCATTATCATACGCGATTCATTGTACATTCATATTCTCATTGCAGCTATGAAGGGCCAAGGATCTATAGCACGAGACGTGACGTCAAGGCCGATTTTTGGATCTTGCTATTGTCAAAAAGTCAGATTTGTTAGAGACGTTGTTACGGAACATGTTCAAGCCTGATGTCGGCTCTCAACGAAAGCACCAATGTTGGAAAAAATTAATCCGGAGTATGTAATTATGTATGGATCAATTAGCTCGCATAAAATATAGATAGTAAAAGGTAAACAATTGCGTAGAATTGTGCTGGCATTAGATGGAATAGAGCCTAAGTATTACAAGTAGATTGTTAGAATGAGACATTATTTGTATTGTAGGGGAATTGAGTATGCCTTGTAATACTTGGGCAACGTTAATTTATACAAGAAAGGAGCCCAACCAACCTAGCTGGAAATGTGTCAGGCCATGAGACTAAATCAAGGTCCACATGGTGGGACGCGAGACGAAGTCTTGGGCCCACTATTCCGGGCTCTGGACCCTTCTTGGGCCGCTCAGATGATCTTCCTAGGCCCTAGGCTATGCGCTCCGAGACCCGAGGTCCTCATTATTGGACCGTTTCTAATATCTCTATCAATTAGTTAGGATCTATATCTACTAGTATAAAAGTTTTAAAATTTTCAATTTTTTATTTCTAAATGTAATTCTCTTAACTATAATGCATATTATTGAAATTGCTACAATTAAGAATGGACGTATTTGATTAGGGAAATTTCATTTATAAATCTATCTAAATACAAGAATCGATATATGTAGGATTACGTAGCCATCGCTATCTCTGTCTCTCTCTTCTGAAGAGAACCCTCCATCCTCACTTCTATTATATTTATTATTATTATTATTATTATTATTATTATTATTATTATTATTATTATTATTATTATTATACATCGTTTCATTCGTTTTATTTCTTATTCAATTTCATAATTGCACAATCATTTAAGTGTGATACACGATAACACGAATAAACACTAGTTTCCCCTAAAATTAATATTGTAAGTGAGTGAGTATGTAGAACATGATTCTTGTATCTAAATGACATAAGTTCGATCCATCTCAACACCCTTTTGGTCGAATCTATCAAAAATAATTTTTTTAATGTGAGTAGTCTCTTATGTGTAATTTACAAGCTATTATAGAATAGAAAAATTTATCCAATATACACTCACAAATAATAATTACATATTTCTTCGTAAAAAAATTAATATTTTGCGTTATGCATAACAATTCACGTGAGTTATCTACCTCTATGTAATTTATATTATTTATTCTTTCATTGTTCATTATTGGTATTGAAATATAGTGATTGATTTGTTTTCAGAAGTCAGAATGATGTGATACGGGGGCAAAGGTAGGTGAGAAAATAATGAACCTAAAATAATTACATGGTAGAAAAAATAATAGAATAAAAACAAGCCACTGCCATCTCGCTTGATAGCTTAATTTTGTCCTCTCCACACCTTTTAACTTGTAGTTTGGAGGGTGAATTTTATTCAAAAAATTATTCTAATTAAATAATAATGCCTTTGTTTTGTACCAATTTAGGAAGTAAGTAATAAAACATTTTAATAATGAATTAATTGAACCAATGTTGATGTTTTGAATTAGCTACTGTCCACGTAGTGTTTATTTAATTATAAAAATTTAATTCGTTCATCTATTTTGCAGGAATCGGCGACAGATGGAAGCTATAGAGTCTTTGATTTGTTACTAAACTTTTGGATTAATATGAGTGGATCACAATTGGCGTAAGGATGCAATGAATTCTGTTAGTCCAAGTAGTATAAGTAGATGATGTCAGTAGTGTTGAGGGGCACCATTTTCTTCCTCTGGAATGTCTAAATTCTTTCTTTAAAGTTGTTATCAATGGTCCTGAGTGGCTAATTTTCTTTAGCTTGGTTTAGTAAATTGAAGCCCCGGAATTGATTATACTGGGAGATTATTGTTTATTTATTTTTGTTATAAACTTTTTATGCATTTGAGTATTAAATATTCTTCTGAATTATTTTGATAGTTGTATCATTAAATTGCTTGGGAAGCTTAATAGTTATTTATTTGATATAATTATTTGCTACATTAGATAATGATTTGTGCTACAAGTTATTCTAATTTCAGTAGCGACTAAGATGAATTATTGACGGCGTTAGTGATAATTGATCTCGGGTAGAATATTTTCCTAGCAACCGCTTGTGCTTGTGTTATTTAGTTTATCAATTTTCCTAATTTCTATTACTACCACCAAATTAAATCTATAGCGCTTGTCTTAGATTATTTAGTAGTTAGGAGTAATTAAACCGTGTGTGCTTTAGTTATTACCTGCAACTACGGGAAAATGGGAATGAAATAATTTCACGACAAACATTCAAGTGTGTGTTAGTTATTACTTTTTGAATCAATGATCAATGCTAAATTCCGGTGGTGGATGTTGACTAACCAAGGTTTTCTATTCCAGGTGCTTTCAATATTCTATTCTTCACCAAATTTTTTTATTTAATTTTTATTCTCATTATATTTAAAATATTCATCATTTTCTTAAGCACAAAAATTAAACTAATTACTCCTCGTGGGAACGATCCTTACTCCAGTTACTACATACGTATGTCAGGGTTTAATTTGGGAGTCTTTTTTAGCTCGCCAAAGACAAAGAGTAAGATATTGGAGAAGCCAAATATTGGTATAGTCAGAAAGAGTCAGTGATTCCAAAAAGTTAGTTCAATCTGTAGTGAAGGGATGTTGAACTAAGGGGAACCTTTAAGAACCCGAAGGATGGATTGTTAAATTTTCGAAGAGTTAATTTAGACAAGTTGGGTTTAAGCAATAATAGTTTTAGGTCATGATTTTCTTAAAACCTATGAACTAATGTGAATTTAATGCAAATATACTCCTCTATTTTATTAAACTCTTTCCTTTTTTAAATTTATTACCAATCTTGGTAAAGTTTTTTGGCCAAAGTACAAAGATATCCCTGAAATACCTTTGAACATTTTTAATGCTAAGGGCATTTTAGTCTAATTTTTGGGTAACTTATTTCTACAGCTCGTAACCACGCAAGTTTTATTGTGGACCACGGTCCATAGAGCATTGTGGTCTATAGGGATATAAACGACGTCGTTTTCTTTCGAATTCTTAGCGCGAGTCAGACGTTGTTGTTAACTCATGAAGACGGCTAATTTCGATCATTCATCGTTCTTTTTTAGTTTGTTTCGTTTGTATTGTTCTTATTTCTATCATAGCGTAGTGGAGATCTATTTTTTCTTCTGCGAATCATGAATGAAACATTAGGTAGAAGCAATATGATTGTTGAGATTGATTCAAATTCGTTGATAGTCAATGATCACAGTTTATTAACCCAGGTTTGTATCCTTTACTCAGTTTATTGTGTAATTTTAAATTTCCAGGGTATTTTCTGGTTGATATTGCTATTCTATGATTCTAGTTGTTTTATAGATTGCAGTTTCTATGTGTTGCAGGTAAAGATAATCTTTTAGTTGCTGTTGAATTGATTTCATTGATTGTATCTAATGTTCTTTCTCCAAGTTTTGTTGGTGATCATGATGATATTCCACTTTTTAATCGTATTTGTGTGTTCATTTGAGTTTTATATTTGTTTCAAGATCATGGTAGTTGATTTCATTTTGATGTCGTAGTAGTTTCAGTTATGGAACACTATAGTGCATGTCAATTTCAGTTGATAATGCTTGACAGTAGTTTCATTTTAACAACGCTAGCTGTAGTTGTGTTTTGTCAACTTTGTAGTTTCATTTTAATTCCGCTTTAGTGTTACTCAACAATATACATATTATTGCATGAGTTGTGTTTTTTATTTTTAATTTTTGCTTTGATTTTTTTGTTGGTACATATGGTTGTAATCCTTCTATTGGAGTTGATGGTACTTCTCCAGATGTTGTTGATGAAGATTCATCTATTCTAGGTTTTATGTTTAGTTGTTTGTTCACTAAGTTTGAATTTGTATGTTTGTAGAAGCATGATAGTTAGGTTCATTTCCAATCCACATTAGTTTCATTTCAAAAACATTGTAGTATCAGTTCAATTTGTCTTTAGTTTCATTATATTCTTTATAGAACATAATAGTTTTGGTATAGAAAAACTAAAGGTTCATTTTAATAAATCACAGTTAATCAAGAATTGGCGGGGTTTTCTATTGGTTCAGTTGAAGAAGCATTTTATATGTACAATGATTATGCATTTCGAATGGGATTTAGTGTTAGGAAGGGAAAACAATATTATATTTCTGGAAGTCAGACTTTGAAGATGAAAAAGTTACATTGTTCTAAGGTTGGGTTCAAATTAAGGCCAGAGACCTCTAATAAGTGTTATACAAAGGTAGAGACTCGAACTAGATGTCATGCAATGTGTCAATTTGATGTAGATTCAAATGGTAAGTGGGTCGTTGTTACCAAACAAGTAAAGGAGCATAACCATGAGTTGTGTCCGTCTTCCACAAGTTATATGCTTAGATCGCATAGAAATGTTTCTGTGAATCAGTTGACATACTTAAAAGACATGAAGAGGAGTGGAGTTCCCTTGTAGGATGATATTCGTTTTCTAAAACACCAGTCCAGAGGTTCACCATTTGTTGGATTTACTACTAGGGATGCTTGCAATATTGTGTTTTTAGATTCGATGAAGCATTTAGATGGGACTGATTCTAATACTTTGATTGAGATATTTAAGAAGAGACAATTGCATGAGTCTGATTTATTTTTTGAATTCGAAGTTGATGATGATGCAAGGTTGTGTAGTTTTTCTTTTTTAGGGATGCACAAATGAAGGCATATTATCGGTTGTTTGGTGATTCAGTAGTACACGATACGATATATCGTACCAATAGGTATGATATGATTTGTGGTCCCTTTGTAGGTACGAATCACCACTGCATGAATGTCATGTTTGGTTGTGGTTTTTTACTGAATGAAAGGATAGAATCTTTTGTTTCGTTGTTCAAAATATTTCTACTATCGATGGATGGTAGGTGTCCACAAACAATAATGACTGATCAATGTTATGCCATGGTTGTTGCTATCACGCAAGGAGCACAACATTTCGAATTAAGGAAAAACAAATCAAGAAGAAAAGTTGGTAGAAGAAATAATAGCTAGCATACTTAAGAAATTAGCACACTTTGTAGCAAAGAGCAACTCTTGGTAGTAAGACTCAAATTGCACAACTTGTAGCACACCAAGAAGCATACTTTGGAGGATGATTATGGCTAGACAAACAACCCACTTGGTAGCAAAGGAGACCAAAAGAAATGTGCAACAATTGGAAGATAATTTGAAGAAAGAGAAGAGATCAAAGTGATGTTTAATTTCAAAATTAAACATAATAGAAGACCAAGATGTGATCAAGATCACAACACCAAGAGATTCACAAAGTATTCTTTCTAGATGGTCATTTACTACATCAGTAAAATATTTATATGAAATTTCCAAAGAAGACTACATGCCAAATATGGAAAGAACTACAAAGTCAACAAAGTCTGAATACACGGACCAAGTTACAAGGAGAAGATCAATGTGTCATAATCAAGTTGCAAATCAAGCCGAAAGAGATGATCAATTTGTCAATTTATCATATCAGGCTACAACTTCGAAGATTTTAAAAATCAAATTATCCCGCTCCAACGGATACATTTGATCATCTATAAAAGATATGTAGACTTGGAGAGCATAGGAGAGATACGAAAAAGAGCATAAGTGTGGAGACATCTAAGAATAACAAAGCTACGTGAAAGAGAGCTCAAAAGCAAAAATCTTCAAGTTCTATACAAATTCTCTCTCTCGCTCTCTCTCTCTCTCTCTCTCTTGTTTACTTACTATTTTCACGTACACTTTACTTTCCATGCATGATATATATCTTCACACATAGCTTATATACATTTCTATCATATTGCATGTGTTAAACACTTCAAAAACATTTCATCTTTGAGCATAACACTTTATGTACGTACATTTATTCCATTGTGTACTCTAAGTTAAATTTTCATTAATCTACTTTACTTGGAGTTATTTTGATAATGTGTTATAATTTTTAAATTGTTTGAAAAATCTATTCCCCCCCCCCACCTCTAGACTTTTTCACCACCCATTCGGGATCAACAATTTCCACTTCTTCCTCTGCCTCTATTGGAATCATCGATCGAGGTTTGCGCTTGAAAAACTTGTTCCAACAACTTCACAAATTTGTTGTCATTGTCATTCAACCTCAACTTGTGTGCCTTCAATGAACCAGACAATGACTTGACTATCATTGTTGTTATATCATTAGCTTCCTCGATTGCGGTCACAACATGCTCAAACCTTAGAATCAAGGTTCTCAAAATTTTCTCTACCTTACTTTGTTCTAAAAAAGTTTCACCAATGTTCTTCATGATGTTGGGCAATGCTAGAGCATGATTAATATAGGAATCAATCGTTTCACCCGACTCCATCTATAATAGCTTGTATTGGCAGCTTAATGTTTGAAGACATACCCTCTTGGTTTCATCATCACCCTTGTACGAGTTAATAAGAATATTCCATGCCTCATACGAGGTCTTCGCACCTTCAATCTGCTTGAAGGTTTCATTACTCATCTAATCCCTTGACGGATGTAGTATAATGCCTTCTTGCCTTTCTTCTTCTCAGCTGCATTGTATGTAATTCTACAGGAATTCCACTTTCAACAATTTCTAACAAATCATAATAATCAAACAACACCTTCAATTGAGCGCACCAACGATTATAGTTCTTTCAAGGACAGGAATAAAAAGTAGGGCTATGTTGTTCACTGTGACAAGTTTGAAGGGCCGTAGATGGCTCTGATACCAGTTTTTAGAATAATTGGCGTATAGAGTTGTAGAACAGAGGTGTTGAAACTGATGTAGTAACAGCCTTGACACAAGACGCGCGACAGAAAGAAAATAATTGAAGATAATATTGTAGATGATAATTTGTCTTGTCTTGACTCCTTATAAAGCTTGTTCTAAACCCTTTATATAGATGTCTGAAGACTAGACAATATGGTCAAACAACCTAGAAAATAGGATCTCAATAAAGTAAGATCTTGATTAACTAAGAAGAATAAATCAACAATGAACAATAATTAAAAAATAATAAATCAGAATCATAATGATGGTCCAACATTTTTCATATAATATTACATTCACTTTTATCATTTCATTAAACAAACAAACAAACATGGGTAACCTTAGTTCAATATAATGTTACAATACCTAACATAATTTTTTAATTAAAACTTAAACCATTGCAATACATTTATAGCACTTTTCAATAGCCTAAACAAGATGGAGCCTTTTAACCACTTCTACACCACCAAGACATTTACAATTGAAATTACAACAAATCACTACTATTAGTGATGGATATATTGTAAACAGAGCAAACCGACCCAAGAAGACGAAGCAAAGAGGATTACAATCGGACCCGGAGCCCCGAGGTTGAGTCTCGTGCTTGACCCGGGCCATTCAAAGACCACCTCGGTTAGTCAAATCGCGGGCCCGGTTCCAGCGTAGACGCGATCAAATTGGAGTTATAACCGAACCACCGTGTTTGGTGGGCGGTTAGGGAGTTTAGTAAGTATAAATTTCTTTGTTATTGTCTCATTAAGACATTCATATGCATCTTTGTCCTAATCTACTCTTGTAATAGCAATTAACATAATAACATAATACAAGAATTATCTCTGCGACACACTTTCATTGTCTTTTCATAATATTGTTCATTTCTTTATCCAATACTTTATTTATCGGGTTTATTAATTCGAACCACCCAGGTTAATTAAATCTGTCATTGGTGATTTCATTGAAAGTTCAACATACAAGCTCGAGCGTGCTAATTCACTAGCTATGACAAGATTGAAATCCAACTCTCGTAATTCCAACGTTTCTCTTAACACTCTTGTCACCCCGAGCGGGAACGGCCACAACAAGATTGCTAGCCGACAAACTGTTTCGGTGATATCAGTGGGAGACCTAAGGAATCAACTCACCAACAATCGCCACGGCGATTTCGCTCCCCCCACACCTCTAGCTCTGGCTACCGAAAAGGGGTGGTCGTAATCTAACAAGCCACCGCCCTGCTCACCCGCCACATAGAAGAGCTCCAAGGAGGTCTCTAAGCCCCCAAGCTCGGTCTTTAGAGCTCTCGTGGAGCCTCGACCCTAGCACCGACCTGCCCGAGGGAGCGCGGTGAGCCAAGTAGCAGGCATCCCCGAGCTCCAAGGACTCAAGTTGAAAGAGAGATCAACCTGCCCCGACCATCTGATAGGCGGGGAGGAGGGGATATAAACAAAGACATGCTGGAATACAGAGAGCCGCATAGGGAACACTCAACCAAATCCAAGTCCGCCTTGGCTCAGTTGTGCAGTGTGCGCTGGTTCGGGACAGGCTGTCGTCTCCGAGCTTAGCTGCGACGAGAACAAGCCTCTTTGGTCGAGCGGTTGGGAGAGACCAATGGTCGAGCAGCTCTGGAGGTGGATGGATGAGTTCCAGAAGAAGATTGATGAGAAGGATGGGTCCCCAGAGCCGTAGGACGTGTTATCCACCCCATTCGTGAACGCCATTATGGAGGAGCCCTTCCCCAAGGACTTCCGCTTTCCGATAGTCAAGGCTTACTCAGGGACAGCAAACCCACGAGCGCACCTCAACAAGTATCAGGCCGCCATGTTGATGACGAGGGCTAGTGATGTTCTTCTCGACCCTGGACAGCCAGGCACATGATTAGTTCGGATCCCTACCAGAGGACTCCATATCTACCTTTTCGGCCCTTACTAAGCGAGCTTTATCTTATTTCGCAAGTAGTGTGCAAAAGAGAAAACAATTCGCGACATGTACCACGTGGAGCAAAGGAGCTCGAAGTCTCTAGTTGAGTTCCTCAGCAAGTGGAAGCAGGAAGCACTGGGGGTCGCCAACTTCGATGATAGGTCGTCCATACCAATCTTCAGAAACAACCTATGGTCCAGCACCTTTCACCAGGATCTCATCCAATACCCTCCCAAAACCTACACCGAACTGATGGACCAGGCATCGAGATTTACAGACGTAGTGGTAGCTGAGAAGAGGAAGTATGGGGGAAAAAGGGAGAAAAAGGGGTTGACTCCATTTTAGAATTCAAAATTGGTGTTAGGAAGATAGAAAGTTGATGGGGAAGTGATGTGAATTGATGGGTGTGATTTGAGGTGTTTTCAATTCTTTTATTGGGAAGAGTTACATATTTATTGCGATTCTATCACATCTAGAAGAGATTTTGTAGGAGAAGGAGCCCATTCGCGGAAAGGCGCTATTTTATTCGCGGTTGGAAAATCCGCTCGGGACATTCACGCATCTTCATACCCCAGTTCGTAGGGGAATTGCAAATATATTCAGATGCACGAAGGTCGTTTCAGAATATCTACTCTCCTTCGCTGACGACCTCTCGCAGCTCGGAGAGTGGGCAACTTATGCGGGATATATTGTAAACGAATCGGAGTAAATCGACCCGAGAAGACGAAGCAAGGAGGATTGCAAGCGGACCCGAAGCCTTGAGGTTGAGTCCTGTGCTTGACCAGGACCATCCGGAGGCCACCTCAACCAAGAAGCCACGACGACATCGACCCAGGGCCTTGGTCGATCAAACCGCGGGCGCAGTCAAATCGGAGTTATAACTGTACCACCGTGTTAGGGGGTAGTTCGGGAGTTTAGTTTGTATAAATAGCTTTGTTATTGTCTCATTAAAACATTCATATCTATCTTTGTCCTAATCTACTATTGTAATAGCAATTACACAACAAATTAATACAAGAATTGTCTCCGTGACACACTTTCATTGTCATTTCATAATATTGTTCATTTCTTTATCCAATCCTTTATTTATCGGGTGTGTTAATTTAGACCACCTGGGTTAATTATTAAACCATCAATCAGTATTAACAACATAAACCAAATCATCACAACTATACATGAACAATTAAATTTAGAATTCTTAGTTTTAGTAGTAGTAGCTCTTAATTTTGTTTGTAGCCTTTCAATTTATTCCTCATTTTGGTTTAATTAATCTCCGTATAACAATCTAGGGATTATTGCCTTTGATCTTGAACACATTGGAGGCTCATACCATCTTACAAATCCACATCCACTAATACACATTCCCTGAAGCAAAAACCTCAGTATAAGCAACAATAAAATAAAAGGAATAAAATAAGGGAGAGTGACTTTACCAACAATATCCTTTGTATGTGCAAACCCAAAACTTATTGCCCAGATTATCATTCGTCCACAACGTTCAAAGCTTCAACGAGTGGCTACAGTGATAAATGGGGATCACCATTGAACAACTTCTTGATGAATTGTGACTCCCCTCACTATAGGTATTGACAGAGTGCATCGTAATTTGTTGTGGAAGAAGAAGAATTTAAGAATGGCGTGAGTAATTTGTTGCAGAAGTGTGTAATTTGTTACAGAGAAGAAGAAATTAGGGTTAGGATGGTTGGAAGAAACTTGGAAGATGGTTTATATAACTAACACGTAGCTATTGAAGGGGTGGGAATGCAAGAACGTTGTGATATTACCAATCCATCCTCAAAGTAGACGACGATTTAATAGCCAAACTGACGGAGGATCAAATCGGTTACGAAATCAATAATTGAATATTTAATAGTTTGGTAAAATTGATAGTCAAAAGACGAAATCAGTCATTTACTCTTTTAATAATGACACGCCAACTGCTACGTATGATTTTGTCTGCGGTTACAGGTAATACTTAATTGGTTCTTGGGTCTAAATGTATAAAAATTACAAGTTGATAGGTTTAATTGTAACTTTTCAAAATTCAAGAATCTAATTAACTTCTCGTATAAAGTTCAGTAGTGGTATATTTGACCTTTTTCCCAATCACTCTCAAAAATCTTTTCATAATCAAGAATGGCTAAAGAGCAAAACCCTAACCCCAAGCCCACTCTGGGAGAACTCAGTCAACAAATAATCGCAGCTTCGATTCTTGATCGTGAGGGTCACAGGAGACATGCACAAGATATAGAGGAGACCCAAAAAAATCATTAGGGCATTTCAAGGGTGTGGTCTAATAAGATATTTATGCTTTCCTTACACTACTGCTCACAAAATAGATGTTGTGGAATTCAATG
>CM008334.1:40177824-40193326 GCA_002525835.2 Ipomoea batatas | reverse complement strand
TTTGTAGAGTCTCAAAGGAGAAAGGGTTTAAGTACCCCAAAGAATCTTCGAAAAAATTATTGGACGCTGGATTCCAGTTCAAGTATGGTCTGGAGGACATGTTCGATGGGGCAATTGAATGTTGCAAACAAAGAGGTTTACTTTATTTGTGATGTTTTTTCAGTTTATTTTATTTTAGTCTAAGTGAGTTCAAGTTTAAATTTATGAGAATAAGGTTGGAATATTTTCCAAATAATGACTATTTGTAATTTCTGTCTGGTTTGCAATAAAAGTCAGCTTTTCGTTTTAATTTCATTTATTATATTGTGAATTTTACTAATTTCGTTTGCTATAAAAGTACGTCAACTTCATTAAAATTCAAATTTCTATACAAGTTCCAAGAATGAAACATGTCTAATAGGGAAGGATTCTAAAAGTCATATCAATAAAGTTTGACTCATAAACTAAGTAGCAGAGAGAAAATTTCAACATGAGCTACTGTAAATGATCGAAAATGAAGATCAAAATTGTGAATGCATCAAATCAAACTACAACAACCAAGAATTCAAAACCCAAAATTATCTCACTCCAGAGGATAAATTTGATCATTTATAAAAATAAAAATTAATAAAAAGGGACATGAAGACTACTTGAAGATAAGAGACACGAGAGCATGCAAGATTGACGAGAAGCAAGAAAGCGCAATACAAAATCTTCAAGTTCTGAGAAATACATTCTTCATAGAAATATATCCCGCAGAACAAGACTAATTAATCCTTCTTAAAGTCTCTAAGAGTTGGAGAGAAAAGAAAAATCTACTTTTCTTTTATCACATATCTCTACTAAATATAGATAGAGGGCATAGTAACGAAAGGAACTTGTGAAAACCTTGTAGAATGCAGGCTTGGTGCAAAAGCACTATTGTATCTAGGCAATTGATATAGTGAATTCTTCCTGGAGATAAGAGTAGAGTAAAGTAGAATGATTGCATCACCTTCGAACCACAATATAAATTATTGGTTCATCTCTATTTTAGTTACTACTTTCACGTACCGCATGCTCTCAACATTCATAATCATCTGAAGTTTTGAACATTACACTTTACATACATTTATTCCGTTGTGCACTCTAAGTTAGATTTTATTTTAAAGTATTAAATATTTTTCGTACTTATTTCATCAAGTCTAACTCACGTAGAGCTAATGTGATAAAGTACAAAATTGTTTAAAATGTTTATTAACCCTTCCCTCTAGACATTTTATCACCCAATCGGCCCAACATGTATTTGCTAGAGCGGGTTTTTTCTTCCTTGTACTTGAGCTTTATGTTACAAGGAATATGTCCTTAGAAAGTTAGTGCATGCAACTAGATTTTCTAATTTGTCTTTTTAAAAGTTCTTCTGCTGTGCATTGAACCTTCAAATATATTGTGGGTCAAATTGGAGCAAAAGAAAAACAAAATCATGGTGGTCACCAACCTTGATGCGCATTTTTTTTTGTAAATTCACGGGGTCTTTCTCTACCGTTTAACGGTTCAGGTACACCCACTTTCGCTCCGGGAGGCACGGGAGCTGGCTCAGGAGGAATCGTCACTTGTGGGAATCAAACTAGGGTTCTCCCGGAATTCTTCCCCACAAAGAGAGCTCACTTGCCACTTGAGTTACCCCATTGGTTACCCTGATGCGCCTTATGAGCGAGTGAAATGCTCACGCGGATAGCAACTTTTCTTTTTTTTTCTTCAAAAAACCCAAATAGCATAAAATCCCATTTCCTGTCTCTCCCCTCTCTATTCTTTTCTTCCAACTCAACCAAAATCCCTCAAAAACACAACCAAAATCCCCATTAGAAATGTCATTAAATAACGGTGCAACTTTACTAATCACCAGTGCTACTCTTCTAATTTACATTCTCTTCTATCAAACTATGCCTTTAGAATAGTTAAGTCTTCTGATACTCTATCTCTTTAGTTTGAGTATCTCTTCTATCAATTACAACTCTGCTATTGTCAAATCTATTTAATTAGTTTCACCATGCTTGTCCTTGGATGAAACTAACTCTTGTATCATAGGTTGTCGGATCTTTTAATAATACAAATCTTTCCAATTTATAACTCTTCTTTTTTATTCTTTTTTTTTTTGTTTGTTTTTGGTGCGTAATTTTTAACTCTTCTATTTAGACATATTCACTTCTGATTGTTTAAGTCTTCTACCTGAAAACTCTTCTACTTAGTTACATCTTCTAACAGGGTTATCTTATATTAGTATAAGTCTTATGAATAGTGTGATCTTTATTGGGACTTTACAACATCTCTTGTGAAATTATATCTTCTAATAGTTCAAGTGTGAACTCTTATGCTTTGTACATATATACATTTTGAGCACAATTTTCAATTTAAAATTTTACCATTGACATTGTCTCATTGATTAATAACTGTTTTAAATTTTTTAAAATATTTTTCCCTTTAATTTATTATGCTTGTAGTAATTAAACTAAATTAGTCCGAGACCAGCCTATTATTAGTTGTCTTGAGACAATAAGAAAATTGTTTAAGAAAAGGTTGTTTGAGAGCAGGGAAAGGGCAACACATTGAGCATCTATAACATGTCCTAAGATTTTACACAGGATAAAAGTCATAAAAAAACAAGCAGCAGGATATATAACTACTCAATGCGACTTCAATCTATTTTAGGTAAGTTGCCTTTATATATGGTGATCAACAACAAATTGACTTGGAGAAGAGAAGTTGCAGCTGCAGAGTATGGGATGTAACTGAAATCCCTTGTAAACATCCAGTGTCTGCCATTTGATTTAAACATGGTAAGGGACTAGTTTTTTATTATGTGCATCCATGTTATGTAGGACATAATATGTCGATTATCCACAAAAATAATACACACACACTCACGCACACACACACACGAAAAAACATAAACATAATTATAAATTTCAAAAAATATATAAATATATATAATATATAAATCGAAAACAAAGAAATATATATGTATATATATATATATATATATATATATATATATATATATATATATAACACAAATAATGGGATATATTATACGAAAAAATAATCCCAACACTACTAGTACGAAATTAGTACAAGGATTTAATTTTATAGAAAAATTAATCCCACCACAATTTGGTTTGAAACCAAAAAAGTATACATATATAAAAATATATAAGGGATTTAAATTTAAGAATTAATCCCACGTACCAAGAAATAGAGAAGAAGAAACGAAGGATCCAAGTCATGTGATACCCACACTGTCCTTAAAACCGATTCCTTACCTCCTGGAGGTGCTAGGAGCGTTGAGATGTCAGTCTCCCAAGATAAAATGGATCAATGATACTATATTCGAGAACTCAAACAATAGTACCTTCCGCGAACTAGAACAACAAGCTTTGAACACAACTCTAATGGAAGAATGGGCAGAGTTTCGGGAAGGTGTGACAACGTTTTGGAGAATGAAAATATTATTTTTCTTGCAAACTCACAGATTATATAGAAGATGTGGGATTAAATAGCATTTAATCATGGCATTAATCTGATATTAAAATCAGTTATATAACCCCGGTAACCGCTAACCATTATCTGAGAATTAATTTTGTAATAAAAAATTGAAATTAATTCAAAATTATTTCCATAATAGATGAATTAGAACTCTGAACAGTCACTGCCCGAATCATACATGAGACGAGACAACGAGGGGTTAAGTCTTCTGCCAAACCCAAGCTATCAATCCTGGTTCATGTTTCACGCTATCAGAAGGCCGAATCATTAACCATTCTAGTTCACACCAAAACCGAATTCATGACCATGAGTTGGTCACGTAATGGCCGAACCAATACAAGAAGGTCGAAGACATGATTAGAGACGAAAATGTAGCATAACTAAGTCCGCAAGGCCAGAACAATATTCGGGCCCGCAGGTGCCGGTGTACATGGGTCAAGCCTTTTCAAACTCAATTTGGGATTTGATTTACACCCCTCTGCGCACGAAAGAAAGCCTCTATGCTACACAATTCAACAAGCCTTAGAAAGGCTATTGTATAAATAGTGGTGCAAACCCACTTTCCAAACCAATGTGGGACAAAAGCTTACTTTAAAGCTTTTTCCCTTCATTTTCCAACTCTAATGGGTCTACTTTGAGAACTAATTTCTCATTCAACCATTATCCGTTTTGAGCGTACAATATATCAATTTCTTCGTCTAACTACGGAGAATCCGAATCCACTTTGACCCGACCCAAATCGGAGGTAGACCCCACATATAATTGTACCATAAAATAGCCACTTAAAATGTCATTTTATACTATTTTTTTCAACATTTTATAGAATAGACACCTATCTCAAGATCTATGCAAGCTCAATAAAGCCAATGGCATGCCCAGAAGAATGACATTTAAGTGACATGGATCCTTCTCTACCACGTCAATATAGTGCTAGACCTGGGAGACCTAAGAAGCTAAGAAAAAGAAGTGTGTGTGAGCTTTCAAAAGATGAAGAAAAAGTTGCGATAACACATATCAAGCTACATTGTACAAAACGTAGTTAACCAGGGCATAATGCAAGAACATGTCCACTAAACCTACCCAATTTACAGAAACAGGTATTTCATTTGCTTATTCAATATTCAATGTTCAAAATTTGCAGAACACAGTACTTAAATTAACATTTTATTTCATTTATTTTGTTACAGAAACTAAGGAAAAAGGTTGGAAGTAATTCACATGTACTAACTAAAGAAGCCCAAGCCGTCATTGATGAAGTTGTAGGCCATCTTCAGAACATAGTTGTTGAGTATTTAACTAACTTCTTTTGATCATATTATTTTCTAATTATAATTTAGTATACATTGCAAATACTTCAAAAAATGAACATATGGAAGGACATGATAATGCTTTGGTGGAAGTAGATTTTTTTAAGACAAGATGGTGTTGACTTTGGCCTATTTAGAAAATGCACACCTATTGAGGTAGAGCCAACCCCACAAAGAAGAAATTATTAGCTTCAAAACTAGATCTAGATGTCAATTGAAGTCTAATTTTCATGGGCATTTATGCTGTTAATGTTGTAGAAAATTTAGTTAATGTTGGATTGACACTATTATATTACATTTTCATTGCTTTTTTTTTTAGATGTTGACATTGTTTTGTTAACATAAGCAATAGATACCTTTTGGTTCATTATGTTGACGGTGTAATGATTTTTCTTAGTCACTAAACAAATTGATACATTTTGGTTCATTATGTTGACAATGCAGTGCAATGATTTTGCTTCATTTGTATAGTCACTAGTTCACTACTATAAATATTGTTTGTCAGAAACAAGCAAAATTGGTACCTTGCCATATTTATGGTTCATTTGATTCATTATGTTGATAGTGCACAACAGTTGCCATGTTTTTTGGTTCATTTGGTTTATTCTGTTGAGAGTGTAGTCAGTAATGAACCACTAATGAAGCCATTTGCAATGCACCTACTGAAACATTAATCCATTTTGAAATTATCCAAGTAGGTGTATTGCAAAATCACTAAACAACATATTGACAGTACCAAATATTCTGTTGTGGGTGGAGGATTTCTTTCTATAGAATCTTTTGCTCTGGCATCTCTCTAGAAACCACACTCGTATGCTCTTCGCTGTTCATCCAGATTCTTAGTCCTATGGGTTTCTGGATTGTATTAATGGCTTGTATACATTTATTACAAATCATTATTATGCATTTACTCTTAGTCAAAATCAATCTCAGTTTGACTTGAAGTTTTGTTTGATTTGCTAGCAGTCTGCTGCGACTCGCCATTTCTCTTTCGCTTCTTCCAGTGTCGATTCACTCATCATTTTAGTTTGTCCTCATGATTCTTTGAGGTCTGTTATTCCTCTCGTCTTCTCCGGTCGGTTACCGCCAGCATCTCGCTTGTGGGAAGGGCTTTTTAATTTCCTTGGTTAGTGGCGAGTTTGGCAGGTTCTGCTCTGGGAGTGCTTCTCCCGCTGGATTTTTTAGCTCGTTGTTAAGCATGGGTGTTCTTGCGGTCGTAGGCTTTGCTGCTTTCCCTTTGTCACGATGGTCGTTAGGGTTTGATTCTGGATTAAAGCTCCGATTTATATCGAAGGTTTAAGCTGGAATCTGGTCTCTTTGGTTTCCTGTCTCTAATAGGAAGTGGAGGAGTTCTGTTGGTGGCAGTTCCTCTTATCGTGTTGACGGTGTAGCTTACTATGTTTCCTACGACTAGAGTCGTTCATTCTTTTGTGGACCGAAGTTTGTGAGGGTGGTTGGCAGGGAGGTCAAAGTGTGTTGGGCCGTGGTTTTTTCAAAATTCAAATTTCAAATTTGAGTCTCTCTGACGTTAACTGGGTCAAAGCGTGTTTGGTCAGTTTTGCACCGCCCCCTTGTCCAATCCTGACTTGCCACGTAGCCACCTTAGGGAACGATGACAGAGGCTCAGATCTTGAATCAAGTGGGCTCAAGCGATCCAGGTCCCCCACATTAGTTACCCTCTACCAACATCCCAGTAGTAGAGAAAGGAAAGGGTCCATCATCCTCTAAATCTCCCAAGGCTCCATGGGCGGACTTATTCCGAAAATCGGAAGAAATGGTAGATGCTGCTTTCAACCTTTCTTTCTACCCTCCAGTCAATGGTACTACAGTGCTAGAAGAGATTGAGATCTAGATGCCTAAAAAAACCTTGGAAATTTGGGCTTTTGGGGTGCTTTGCTAGGCGTTTCCCTGGACTTGATGGTATTGACGTGCTAGTGAAGTCTTGGAAGGTGAAGTGCAGATCCAATCCTCAATCGAATGGATTTGTGCTTTTTCGCTTCCAGTCAGAAGAAGACAGGTGCTCGGTTATCTCCTCAGGTTCGTACTTTCTCTATGGCAAAAGGTTGTTTTTTGACTCTTTACCAGAAAACTTCAAACTAGAGAGCTCAGATTTCTGTATGGTGCCAACATGGGTGCGGTTTACGGACCTCCCAGCCAAATGTTGGAAACCAGCTACTTTTAGTAAGATTGCCTCCTGTCTAGGCAATCTCATCAGTATGGACAAAGTGACCAAGATAGGGAATAAGAAAGACTATGCTAGAATCTTAGTAGAAATCGATTCCTCTATCCCCCCTCATGTGTCTGTTATTGATTTACTGCCAAACGGTGAAACCTTTCACCATGCAGTGTCTTATGAAGTTTACCCTCGTTTTTTTATGCATTGCAAATCTGTTAAGCACTATAAGGAACAATGCCCGAAACTCGAGCCTCTCCCGGGTTTTGGGGACCGTCGGGCCCCTCGTCAGATTGAAAATTGCAAAAGGGTTGGGCTGGAATAGAGATGGAAGAATATTATGCTTGTAGACTGTCATCCTGACGTGGAGGTCGACAATCCAGTAGGGCACAGTTTGAATTAAGGCGGAGTTTGTTAGGGTGAAACTGAGGGGAATGTGGTTGACTGCCCTAATTCTTTTGAAATACAAGGCGGTGTTGGTTTGGGTGAAATAGAGGGAACTAAGGCTGATTGCCCCAGTTCGTTGGGATATCCCAGTTTGGAGCCAGATGGAATGAAAGAAGTTGTCAATGTCTCACTTGTCGGTGAGGATCCAGTTACTTCTAATGGGAATGAACCCACGCCATTGGATCGAAAGCCGGTTGTGGATGATGATGCTTTAATGGAATCTATCCCTCGTGGCATAAGTAGTACAACAATTCCTATGGATACTTCGTTGTTTCACGATGCTATCATCCCTCAATCTGTAGGAAACGTTGATAATCTGCACTTCACAAAACCAGCTAGGCCGGATTCAGGGAGCAATATTGGGATGGAAATAGTGCCGTTTAATTCGTCCGTTGTGGTGTCAGGTGATTGTTGGGCAACAGCAGGAGGGTGTTCTCGTTGGGAGGCGGTTGATGACTCTCTTCCGATTTACTCCTCTTCTTTCCCATCTCTTGGTCTTTTGCTTTTGATAAAGAGATAATGGTTCTTCATTTGAAAGCAAATAAAGCGAGCAGAAAATTTGCAGCATTCCAATTGGAAGCAAACAGATTGTGTAAAAAGTTTGCTGATTATAAGAGGAGCTCAAGTGAGTCTGGCTTAGGCTCGCATGAACCAGTGAACAGAGTCCTTCTCAACCCATTAATTTCAAAGCTGCTTTGCTTTCTCCCCCAAAAGTTGTGCCTAATCAGACCAAGCAAGGGGGAAAAGCCCGTAGTAACCATAAGACATTGCCTATTCCTCTTCGGGCAAAGTCGTTGTTTAAAGGCAATGGCCGGAGGCGTCCCACCCCTTCTTCTTCTAAATGATAGTTGCAATCTAGAATGTGAGGGGTATCAACAAACCCCTGAAGAGGAAGAAACTCTCCTTTTTTGTTAGATAGCATCACATCTCTTTTTTTGGCTTATTGGAAACCAGGCTTTCCACAACTAAGGTTGACAGAATTGTCAGAGGCATCTTTCCGGGTTAAGAAGTTTTTGTTAATTACAACACAATCAGAAGTGGGTGAATTGTTCTTGTTTGGAATGCTAATAAGGTGGATTGCACAATTGTGAAAGTATTCCCCTAGTGTGTCCACTATCTTCTTCAATGTAAAGTTTCAAATAAGACCTTTCTCTACACTGTTGTGTATGGTTTGTATTCTGTGGTGGAGAGGAGAAAACTATGGCAGAATCTTTATTCAGTTCAGCAGGTTACCAATTATCCTTGGATTGTTTGTGGGGATTTCAATGTTGTGAAAGGTCCAGCATAAAAAAATTGGAGGAGTAATCCCAACAACTTACTTTACGAAAGATTTTGTGGAGTGCTGCAATGCCCTCAATTTGGCTGATGCTCCTTGCATTGGCAATTTCTTCACATGGACGCAATGGGAGGGTAAAAGCTAAGCTTGACAGGGTTATGTTGGATGCAAACTGGTCAGATGGAGATTATAAGTGCTGGGTTGAGTTCAAGGATTTTGATTGTATGTCTAATCATTATCCCACCATAATTAAATTGTTTGGCAGCAGAGAAGCAGTTAACAGACCTTTCAAGTTTTTTAATATGTGGCTGGCTCATCCATCCTTTCCTCAGATCTTAAGTGATGCCTGGAGGACAGTAATTAGTGGTACAAATCAATATGTGTTTGTTTAACATCTCAAGTGTTTGAAAGCTCCTCTGAAGAGGTTCAATAAAGAGGAGTTTGGACACATTTCTGAGAAGGCAAGGCGTGCTAATGAAGAGTTCAGCCATTTGTGCAGAATTTTGATGTGTTGACAGCAACGAATGAGGATAGACAAAAGTTGCAACTTCTGAGAAAGCAAGCATGTTTTTATGCTGAAGCAGAGTGCCAATTCTTTAACCAGAAATTGAAATTGAAAAATCTTATTGATGGAGAAAAAGGAACCAAATTTTTCCATGATTTAGTCAAAAAGTCCAACCAGGATAGGAGTATCTCGTGTATCCTTAATCAGAACGGGCAGCCAACATCTTCGCTAGCTCAAGTTGGTGATCTGTTTGTAGATTTTTTCAAGGACCTCCTTGGCAGCTCTAGAAATAGAATGTCGTGCAGAGCATATTTCCTTAGTAATGGCCCTTTGATCAGTAGCTCCCAACATGCAGTGCTAACCAGAGAAGTATCTAACCAGGAAATCAAGGATGCTTTATTTGATGTGGATGATCAAAAAGCCCCAGGGCCTGATGGGTACTCAGCTACTTTCTTTAAGAAGAATTGGGAAGTGATTGGAGAAGACTTGACAGATGCAGTCCGTGAATTCTTTCAGTCTGGGCAGCTCCTAAAATAGATCAATTACACGGTGATTGCTCTCATTCCTAAGACACAACATGCTAATGTGGTTGGGGATTTTAGGCCCATTTATTGTTGCAACGTCATTTACAAGGTTATCTCCAAGGTTTTGGTAGCAAGACTCAGCAATGTTCTACCATCTCTCATCGATCGTGCCCAAGAAGCATTCATTGGTGGAAGATCAATGTCTAACAACATTTTTCTTGCCCAGGAACTGATTAGAGGCTATGCTAGAAAGCGTATTTCTCCCAGATGTATGTTAATGGTGGACCTAAGGAAGGCTTATGATACAATTGATTGGACTTTCATTGAAGAAGTTCTCTTAGGGTTAGGCTTCCCGGACCAGTTCATCAATTGGATTTTGCAATGCATCACAACCACATCCTTCCCTATCTCTATCAATGGTGGACTGTTTGGCAAATTCAAGGGAGAAAGAGGCTTGAGACAAAAAGAACAATCTCTCCACTTATCTTTGCTTGTTGCATTGAGTACTTGTCTAGAAGCATCAAAGTTATGACAGGTGATCCTGGGTTCTCGTATCACCCAAACTGCACTCAACATAGAATTACACACTTGGCGTTTGCGGATGACCTCATGTTATTCTATAGAGGAGATGGTCCATCTGTCAAGGTTCTTTTGGAGGCTCTTACGCACTTACAAGAAACTTCTGGACTCACTGTAAATATTGGCAAATCTAACATTTTTTGTGTAGGTATTAATGGAAATGCCCTGGATTTTGTTGATTTTCTAGTTGGTTCTCTGCCAGTTAGGTACTTGGGTGTACCGTTGGATGCTCAAAGGCTCAAAGTTACTCACTTTTCTCCCCTCATTGAGTCTATCTCCCGTAAGATTGCAGCCTGGAGTGGCTGCAACTTGTCAAATGCGGGAAGACTTGAGTTATTAGCCTCAGTTATTCAAGGGACGATTGGGGTTTGGCTTCAAAAGTTTCCTCTTCCTCTTACTGTCATTGATCACATCACTGCCATGTGTAAAAGCTTTCTTTGGGGTCGTAAATCTGCACCTATTGCGTGGGACAATATTTGTATCCCTAAGCATGAATGTGGTTTGGGTTTACATAATCTTAGAATTTGGAACATGGCTTTCACGTCAAAGATTCTTTGGGATATTCACAGTAAGCGTGATTCCCTTTGGATCAAATGGGTTCATGGTGTGTATATTAAATGTGGAGATTTTTGGGAGTGGAATCCCAAGGCTAGGGACTCACCGCTAATGAAAGTTGTTTTTAATGTGAAAAATGCCCTTGTTGATTGGTCTGGCAGTGACCATTTGGCGCGTCTGTTTCTTCTCTCAGCCTTTAAGAAAAATAAGTTCAACATTTCAACCGTTTATGATCTTTTGAGGCATAGAGCCAATGGCAGTCTGTTGGAAATTTGCTTGGAAACCTTGTATTCCTTGTAAATTCTCCTTTATTTTTTGGATGGCTCTTAAAAACAGACTCCTTACAAAGGATCGTCTGATTTTGGATGACAATGAATCTGAATGTTCCTTGTGTGTAGGGCAAATTGAAACTGCTAACCATCTATTCTTTAGATGTGCCTTCTCCTTGTAGGTCTGGAATAATGTCTGGGAGATAATTGGCTTCCCAAAACAAACTACAGCCATCCGAAGTTCTATTAAATGGATCAAAAGGCTTTTTGGTGGGACTGGGAGACATTCCAAAGGCATGGCTGTTGCACTAGTTTGTACAGTGTATCACATTTGAAGGTATAGGAATTCAGTGATCCATGATGATTGTAGACAGCAGTTGGATGGTCTTGTTCATACTATCATTTCTGATTTGTACAGAGTTGTTTACTCTTTTCCACCCTAAAAAAAAAAAATTCTCTCTCCAGTGTTTTTGTGTTTGTTTTCCTACTTTTGGTTTAGCCCTAACTACTTGGTTTTTTCGGGGCATTTAGTATCTGTTTCTCGGGGTATGTTTTTAGTTGTTCTTTTGTCTTTGAGTGTTTGGGTTTTAGCCGTGTTAGGACCTCCTCTTGTCTCCTCCTGTTGCTGCTTCATTGATGTTTGACCATGTTTTGTAGTTTTCTAGCCTTGACTAATCTTCTCGGGTTTTAGGATTTTCTTTCCTATGATTCGACCTCTCTTCTTCTTTCCTTTTCCTTTCTTAGCCTTCTGCTGTTTTGGGTCGTTTCTTGGTTTATGCCTTTATTTTATTTAAAAAAAAAATTCGCAGGCTTGGAGTGTTTTCCTGGGTTTTTTCTTTGTTGGTGTCTGGGTCTCTTTTCTTGTTGGGTCTCTCCTCGTGTTTTAGAGTGCGCACCGCTTCTTTTCCCTTTTTCCCGTGGTCTCAGTTTAGTTGTTGTGTTTTCTTTTCCTCTTTTGCTTGTCCTCAGGGGTGCTTAGCTGACGCCTCTAGTCAACGTCTGCATTCCTTGTTAGTTACTTGCTTTTTTGCTGGACTCCGGGGTATGCCCCGTGTACTTGTATTTCTGTAACAACTGTTCTCTTTTTGCTGCCCAGTTTGGTCGCAATTTCCCTTTGCTCTTTAGGATTGGAGTGCTATGCTGGGGTTTGGCCCTCTACTGGTGTTTTTGAGTGGTGTTTCTGCTTTTGGATCTTGTTTTGCTAGTAGATCCACCCTTTGAGGGTCCAGATGATGTTGCTGTGGCGCTTGAGTTTTTGGATGGAATTTCCATGTTTAGTAGTAGGATCTAGCGCTGGATGATCCCCTATATCGCTCCAGTTGTTGGAATGAAATAGTCATCATCCAGTTCCGTGTTTCATTAGGGCTTTGCGCTTAATCCATTAGCTGTTGTATATACTTAGCTTTTAGGCTTTTCCCTATACTAGTTCCATTATGTGTTTTTATGGCGTTTTAGGGCGCTATTGTATTCTACCAGGGAATGCCTTGAGTATTTGTCATCTGCTTTCGGGTTAATATACACATTTACATTTACCCAAAAAAAATTGATAACAATTAACTTGAAAGTTTCAAATGGATAACAAAAGTTCATTCCAAATAAGGGTCTGTTTGAAAAGCATGAAAATGATTTCTAGAAAATGAATCATTTTTCAGAAATCATTTTCCTTTCTTGTGTTTGGCTGCAGAGCAGAAAATTGTGTTTGTATGTGTGGTTCATTTTTCAGAAAATGAGCAGAAAAATGAATAGAATTGTATAATTAAATATTTTAGTTAATTTGTTTGAATATAACAACATTTATAATAACAATTTTCAATATAATCAACAAATGACTAATAAAATATCAAAATAAATAACCAAAGTATTACAATTGAAAATAACAAACCAAAATAACTAGTTGATCATTGCATCCAACGTCTTACAATCCAAAATAAGATATTAAAATAACTAGTTGATCATTGCATCCAACTCTTACAATCCAAAATAAGATTTCAAAATAACAAACTAGCAATCCAACATGAAAGTCTTACAATCCAAGAGAAAGTCATAAAATCCAAGAGAAAGTCATAAAATCCAACATAACCAATATCTAACTTAAAGAAGAATGTCACACAATTTATAAAATGAAATAGGTCGCATTCTAATAATGCTAATACATTTTTTATCACCCTCACACAAAATATTATTTATATAAATATATCGGCCATAATCGATATTGGCAATCTCATCCTCTATTTGATTTTTATTCCTAAGTAGTTGCAATAGAAGAATCCCAATAGCTAGTATTGCACTTGAATTGATGCACTCATAACAGCAGCACGTACGTACATGATTATTATTCATTTATACAATCCAAAAATGCAAAATAATCACCACAATAATATCACAATTGTTACAAATCATTCATTTATAATAAAAAAATCACAACAAAATAACAATATATCAAAAACATAACCAAAAATTACATAAAAATCAATAAATTCCCAGATTTGTGAAATCAGTCTACCCACTGGTTTCGGAAACCGGTGGGTAGACTGGCTTTGGAAACCAATCCATGGGACTGGTTTTAGAAACGTTTCCTAGACTGGTTTCATAAACCAATCCGCCGGACTAGTTTCCGAAACCAGTCCATGGGACTAGTTTCGCAAACCAGTTTGTGGGACTAGTTTCGCAAACCAGTCCTTCAGACTAGTTGTGAAATTAGTCACATTTTTGCTCAGAAATGGAAAAATGTTTTCAGATATGAGAATATAGATCATACAAATTACAAGTGAAAAAGGAAAACGAAAAAACATACCTTGATGGCTTGATGATAGGAAGATGGCAAGAAGAAGAAGAAGAAGAGTAGTTGGAAGCCAAAAGTAGAGGGTAGATGCAAGAGGGCAAAGTGAGGCGAAAGGGAGAGGAAATGCCTGTTGAGAAGGTTCGGAAAATGACTTCCCCGAAAAAAGGGGAAGTCATTTTCCCCCAAAAGAGGCTTATTTTCAATTGACTAATGGGCTATTTTCTTTTGACCATATTTTCCTTACTCTTCCCAAACGCCAAAAACCTAGAAGATGATTTCAACTCGGATTTCCAAACACACCTTAAGTTCATACCAAATGGTTATATAAGTTCATAATGATACGTAGTAATACCAAATGGATACAAAAGTTCATTAACTGCAAACTTGAAACAACAAAAGCTAAAACTACAAACATTGCCATTACATTAATTGCATCAAACTTACTTCATATTTTTTTGAAGCAACACAATACCAAACACAACTATTACTACAACTAGATACTTTTTTTTCTTGCACTTAAACTTCCACTGAGCTCCATTGCCAACTCTTGCCTCCCCATTTTAAAGCTTCATCTCAAGTCTACTAATTTCTTCTTTTGCCGGTTTAGTCTTTTTAGTAATTCCAGAATAATTTTCTTTGCCCTCTTACAAATTGGAAGATCAAACCACTCCATATATCCACAACCTCCATTGTTATGCGATTAAATTACAAATCACATACAAATTTCACTTAAAAAAAAAAAAAGAAACATTGATGAAGTAGAATTTCTTACCCCATTATTTTGACACTGCCAAAATCTTCGTCATGGGTTATCGTTTGTCCATGATGTGTGTAGCTTGACTTCGTGGCTACAATATCAATGTTTTACTAGAATACATTCACCAAATTCATATTAACTCCGATGGCTAGAAGAAAAAGATGAAATTGACATTTGTTTGGATTGTCTTGTTAGGGTTAACACAGAGAAATAAAATAAAGGGAGAGGAAGAAATGAAATGCATGTGAGAGGAATAAGGTGAGAGGAAGAAAGAAACAAAGAGAAAGTATAGCAAGAGGAAGAAGTTTGGATTGTCTTCTTAGGGCTTAGTGAGAAATAGAATTAGGAGATGAAGACAGTGAGAAGAAAGAGAAAGGAAGAAGAACAGGAGAGCAAAAAAGAAATGGAGAAGGCAAATAAAAATAAAATAGGCAAATAAATTATATTTGAAATGACAAAATTACCTTTCTAATTACAATTCACTATTTTTTTTGGTTGGAATCAGGCAATATATGATTAAAAAATTAAACCAGAAGATCAAATTTTATATTAACTAAAAAGTTATGCACCTAATTAAAAAAAATAGTCAATAACTAAATATACTTCAACTATGATTGGGTTGGACCAAAAATGATATTTTCTAATTTCCAACATTACCCCAACTGACTGCCGCAGATAACCAGCGGCGTCATCGTCGTGTACAGTTCTTCCCCAATATTTCACGTTTAGAGCTTCGACTCTAGCCATGGATTCCTTCCTATATACCACGAGGAATCCTAAACCCTGAAAAAAAATTCAAAAAAATTGCATGAATTCATAAGAAATTT
>CM008334.1:40010248-40020526 GCA_002525835.2 Ipomoea batatas | reverse complement strand
AATTCAAATATGGAGGAGGAAGAAAAACTAAATGTGATATGGTGAAAATGAATATATTTAAGATATAAAAGTATAATTGCACATATATTAGTGTAATTTACTAATAATAATAATTTCATAATAATTATTATGGTAATTAAACTAAACATTGGTTGTTGAATTTATTTTTTAATAATTATAATTAAATTATTTCTCATTTTTCAATACTTATTGTAGTAATAATATAATTACATAAGTCATATTACATATCGATCTTTTAAAGATAATTGTAGACAAACAAGTCATATATTATTCAATTAAATGAGTAATACTTTTTGCACTAATCTTATAATCAAATAAATGTACACGTTCAATATTAGAATTTTTTATAATTTCACCTTTATTTTTATTATCTAAATATACAATAAAAAATTTATTCGTGCATTGCACGGGTAATTGGACAATTATTTGCTCTAATTCAAGCAAGGAAAACATCAGAAAACATAATTGATCCAACCAATTTCATCAATTGCACTATATAATATTCGATGTTATAATTTATATAATTGTATATTGATACAAATATTCTTAAAATATTATAATAAATCTATTCCGTGCAACGCACAGGTGAAAATACTAGTAATAGTAATAGTAACATTATTATTATCATTATTACTTAATGCAACGACTTTCTCAATTTTGACACGGCTCAAAATGATGTACTTTCAAGATTAATGATCGATATTTCCAAGATCAATGATCAATACTTTCAAGATCAATGACCGATGGGTAAAAGATCATAGTGATGTCAAGCAACAAGAGTAACCATAAATTCACAACCAATAACCACTTAATGCCGCACAAGCTCTATCAAAGCAAATTAGTCTTGTAATTTAATACAGTAAAATTTCTTTCATTCCCACTGAGCATGAAACACACCATGCCAACTACAAATTAATCGTATCCTTGGATTCAAATCAAATTTGAATATTATGGACACTTCGCCTCAATGTTTACACTAAAACTCAAACTCAAACTTTGATGTCTTCAAGAAAGCTTTAGCCTTGTATATCACTTGAATCAATAAATCACTTTAATCGAATCACACCGTAGATACAATTGAAATGCTAAGCGGTTGGCCAATTGTAGAGGGAATACATGCCTTGATAGTTTTCTTTGACTTCAAATCTTGTCATAATTTCTACACCTCTTCCTCCTTGTTTCCATGCCAATAATTAATGTATTCTTAACAGCACCATGCTATGCCAATAATTAACGGAACCTTTTTTTTGTTATGACTGAACTTAGACAATAAAAGTTTTAAGCTGCCTACGTACTCCATGAAGGAGATCAAGTCAAACGTAGTTCAAATAACTTTTTGGATTGTTAAATGCCGTACGCAGTTTAAACTCTTGCGGGTCAGGAATGTCTATGACTTGGGCCCACCCATAGACAAGTGAGATGTTTAACAATTTAACCACGTGCAACATTTTTGGTGGATTTTGCCATTCATCAAAGTATGGCCATGTGATCACCCTCCAACTCTTGTGGTGCCTCTATGCCTTGACCATTTTCATATGTAGCATAACTTGATTCCATACTTTCTTCATCTTCTTCTTGCATAGAAGTGTGCACGATAATCTTTGGCCAAATCTTTAAGACTTCGCCACACAGAACATTGACATTGGCTTCTCGTCTCATACGAGAAGGGACTGCACTCATGATTTCCTTTGATGGTTCTGTGCCAAGAGGGGACTTGGTATGCTTCTTAATGATAGCGACAGGTCCAAGTCTCTCATGCACAGACATCCTCTTGACTTCCTTAGGACTTGCCCCCAACCTGTTAAAGACGGATTGTCGTGACTCCACCTCACCAATCCTGTCAAAACCAGAATGTTTCTTATCTTGACCTTGCTTATCTTGACTTTGCTCTTCAATAGTAATGCAGTTACTTGCAGCTCGATTTATGAATATCTTCACGGGTTTTGGTGGAACATACCCCAACCCCCTATGTATATGAACTTCCTGCTGTTTTGAAATTCCTTTGCCACCTGCTTCCGGGATAAGCCTTCCCAACCTTTGTGGCTCCTTAGGATCGTAACCAGACTTGGCTAGGAGTTTATAAGCATTTGGATCGAAGCCCTCAGTGCGCCGCGTGGGCAGTACTTCATTTGTCTTATCGCTGCTTCTATCTTCAAGCGACTCTTCTGCGTGAGCTTTAAGCGTGTCAGTCCTTGTAAGAGGAAAGACAAGTTCCTTGCTTGGTTGATGCTGCTCAACAACTTGTTTTCCCTTCCACTTTGGGTCAGGCGACGCATCAACTTCACTTTCATTAATCTCTTCTACAACAATTTGCTTCTTCATATAGAACTTCGCATCAGCAAAAGAAGACTCAGCTTCAGTGAATGGGCTCTCATCACCAACGACTTTTTCCACTACTCCATTTTTCTCATACATCAAACATTGATGCCACGAAGATGGAATCACCCCATTCTCGTGTATCCATGGCCGTCCTAGTAGCAGGTTATAAGATGGTCTCGCATCTATAACATGGCACAGTGTGCTTGAACTTAGCTTTCCAACTGTCAAATCAAGTCTAATGACACCCAATGCTCTTTTCCCCCCTTGATTAAATCCTTGAATCATCAGGCGACTTTGGGCAAGTTCATCTACAGAGAACCCAAGATCTTTCAAAGCTCGAAGCGACAAGATGTTGACAGCCGACCCTTGATCAATTAAAATCCTCTTAAGTTGTTTCTCACATGCATAACCCTCAACGAACAATGGGCGATTATGAGGTATACCACCAAGTAACAAATCTTCATCGTTGAATGTAATCTCAGTAGAATACGAAGTAGCCTTATACATTTGAACTTCCTCCCCCTCGTCTTCTACATGGGACGAGCATTCTCCTACTTTAACTGACGCATCATTTGTGTTCAAACATGAACTAGACATGCATACTTTTTCCAAATCAAACCCCTTCGGCATGTATTGAGCCAGTTGATGAGCACAAATGATGAGTGTAAAAGGGTGTAATGTCGTTCCGCTGAGGATTGGTGTTATGGCACGAAACTGTGTGAATTACCAGGCACTAGAGTATATGAATTTATAGAATCCAAGTAACAAGACTGAATGATGTGGAATAAAAGAAAGCAATTAATTAAGGTGAGAACTATATGATAAAAGGTATGAGCCAGATTAGGGGGATTGTAATCTTGATGTTCCAACCAACTCATGATTAGGGAAAAGAATAATTAACCAAGGGATATATGGGCAATGCACATAAGAATTCTACTCAGCTACTTTCGTAATCAATAAGAGAATTAGGCTAAGATTGCCCCACTGTTGTGATGCATCAATCATAACCTTAAACACCTAAGCATTGTAAGCCCCCAAAATTACCTCTACTTTCATAGCAGGAAAATTAGGTTGAAATTGGTAAGGCTCGAGGTCTCCATCCAACTTTCGTTGTAATGAATCCCTCTCCTAGACTAGCAATTAATTCTGGCCACAAACCAATAACTAGTGCAAAGAAATCCCCAAAACAACATAAACCCTAGGTAAAAGATTCAATCCCTTTATGCAATTAATTACCAATTGAACATCAAGATTAACAATGGATCCCTAATCCAAACCCATAAACGAACTACTCCCGCATGATGGGAGTAAACAAAACAAAGCAATAATTAATAATCATAAACATTGCAAGAATTAAAAGGGAATAGAAACTTATCTGATAAATAACAAATCCAACTTCAATCCTTGATTCCAATCATGAAATAAAATAATCTAATGTAAAAACTAGTCTAAACTATGCTGGGGAAAATATAAACTAAAAACTAGGGTTTAGAACTCTGTAAGGGAACCTCCTTAAATTGTAGAGAATAGGTCAAATATATAGGAGGTAGATGGGCCTTGGCCCATTAGGCATCTTCTAATTCTTTTCCAACTTGTATTCTTCATTGTAATTCCCTTTTCTTCCAGAACTTGTCCAATATTCTTCCTTTGTTGTCCCTTGTAGATATTTCAGCACTTGGACAATATAACACACAAACAATTCCCAATTTCACTAGGATACAGAAAATAACATTCAAAACAACTAGAATAAGGGGTGAATAATTGTACAAAATAGCAGATATCACCAGTGTTCGCGGTTTGTTAACATTCTTCTTCATCTTTAGCTTGTAGATAGGGCATTTCGATGGATCCTTCTCAATCCATTTCTTTGCTACTTGCCTTGGCGATCTCACATGGTTGACCACCTTCTTATGCTTCTTATGGGTAATAGTTACCCAATCACTCCTCGAGGTATTATCAACTTGTTGCAACTTTGCTTGAGCAGCATGCTTAACGACGAATGGGAGTGGACGCTTTTGTTCGCCTCCTCTCCTTCTTCCAGAATCCTCTTCCTCGAGAAGTGGAGCAAACCTTCCAAGTGATATCGTAATTTGATTTGTACTTTCAGTGGCATCAGCAAGTTCTATCTTTCCATTTCGAGATAACGCCATGACTCTATCCTTGAAAACAAAGCACTTTTCATTAGGATGACTAATGAGGCGGTGATACTTGCAATAATTAGGGTCTTCAAATCTAGAAGCTTCCTCGGGACGCTTCATTTCTGGTAGCTCAATCAACTTTAACTTAAGAAGTTCATCAAACATAGGGGAGACATCGGACTCCAGGAATGGATACTGTTTCTCTTGTCTCTCTTCTATAGTCATCATCCTATTTCCACTTGGTGGACCATAAAATGGTCTTGGCTTGAGAGGTTTAGTTGCCCTAGCAAAAACTTTAATAGCTCCAGCCTTTGCATTCATTGCTTCTCCTTTCTCTTGCTTTGGAAAGGGTCTGCCCCCTTTCTTAAAATCTTGCTTTCCATTATCTTTCGAAGAGCCTGGTATGTTGAATGCACTCAACCCACCTCCGGCCGCGATATTCAGTTCCATGTCATGTGCTCGGCTAGATAGTTCCACGAATGTCTTAGGCTTAATCCCTTGCAAGATGTAAGAGAGCTCAAAGCGCATTCCCTGAATACACATGTCAATAGCAGCACGTTGTGATATCCTTTCTTGACAATTTAAGTATAAGTTTCTCCACCTTTCAATGTATTCAACGGAAGGCTCGCCTTTCCACTGGTGGGTAGTGGTGAGTTCCACGAAGCTGACAGTTCTCGTTGTGCTGTAGAAACGCTCCAGGAATTCACGCTCCATGTCATGCCAACTGTCAATGCATCCTGGCTCAAGGTCAGTATACCAGTCAAAAGCTGTTCCCTTCAACGAGCGAACAAATTGCTTAACTAGGTAATCACCATAGGTCCCAGCCTCGTTGCAAGTCTCCACAAAATGGGCAATGTGTTGCCTAGGATTTCCCTTCCCATCAAACTGTTGGAATTTAGGCGGCTGATACCCAGGCGGCATCCTTAGCTCCTCGATCCTTTGAGTGTAAGGCTTGGCATATGTGTAAGAACGTTGCCCCACCTCAAGCTTTCCTTTGATGGCGTCCATGATATAGTCATTCAGTTGCTCAATGGGTATCATGCCCCCAGAGATCGGAACGCTCTTTTCAGCAAGTGGTGAGCGAGATACAGTTTCTTTTATCCCTGCAGCATGCCTATTATCATGCATTGGTGACTCTTTATCAACTTCTTCTTCTTGAGTTTGGGGCTGTTTCCCAGAAGCTCGACTTGTTTCACCATTTCTCCCGCTATCAACCTTCTCGCTGAGATCATTGAGCTTCCTTTCTTGACTGTGAAGAAGCACACTCATTGCCTCGAGAGTTTTGGTGATATTTGCTATTTGCTCCTCCATCGAAGCTGCGTTCGTTGTCATAGCAGGCATGACTGTGTAGACATGAGTCCCTTCCGATGATGGTTTCCATAAAGGAGATGAACTTCCACTGCTAGTAGTTTCTTTTAAGGGAATAGGGGAAGGACTTTCGCTTCGAGTAGCTACATTTGAGGGAATAGGACTCTTGCTACCAACGGTCTCTGTTGTTGAGGATGAACCTCTATCATATGTAGCTTTCTTTGAGCCGATGGAGGCGCTTCCAAGCCTTCGGACGACGTTGCGAGCAATGTTCTGGGTCTCGATCAACTCCACCCTAGGTCCCTCACTCGACTTCGAGTCAGTGCACCTTGCACCTCGCGCCTGTCGGAGCCGGCCATGGAAGATGCCTTAGAGCCGGTAGCTTGAGCGTAAGTCTTTCTTGATGTCATTTGGATACTTGTGAAGAGATGAGAGGTAGAGATGTCCCACTGGGCGTGCCAAAATCTGTGAACAAGAAAATATGAACAGTATATATATTTAAATTTCAAATGTTGCGCGGGTACAAGATCTCTATCAAGAAAATCCTCTGATTCTTCACTTGCTTAACTTGACTTGAAACTTTAACTGAAGGGCCTCTGGAATGCGGTTTGTTCTTCAAAGAAGGGCTTTGTTGCTTGATCTTCGTTGAAGGGCTTCCGGACTCAAATGGCTTGATCTTCAGTTCACTTTAACTTAGCTTGAACACTTGAATATTTGGTCTTCAATCAACTTTAGCTTGGCTTGATTTCTTCAATTCAGAGCTTCTTCAGGTTCTTCAATTCCTCAAGTGTGTTTTTGGAGTGTGAAATGAGGGCTCTGTTTATAGTGGAATGTGTAACCTCTATTTATAATTAATGAACCTTGCCAAAATCAAGTCTAGGTTCGAGATTCTATCATTTAATTCAAATTCAAATTAAATTATAATTATCAAATTCAAATATAATAAGATTATATTTAAATTATAATAATAATTATAATTAAATTCAAATATGAATTGGGTTTGGATCAATTAATTAATTTAATAATCCAAGATCAAATTTAATTGGACTAATCAAATTAATTTAATTATCATGGCCCAATTAATTAAATTGGTCCAATAATCCATCTCAAATTGTGCCCAATAATAATTTAATCGGTCCATTTTTCGCGCTCAAATTTTCTGTGTCTACAATCTCATAACACTTGTTCTGACCCATGCATTGCCACGTATTGTAATTATTATTAAAAGCAAACATTTTCCATGCAAACAAATATTTAAAGATGGGAATGTGCAGGGATAATTGGCAAGAACCCATACCAATTTTGTGGGAATCTCATACCCTTACCACGCAACGCCTATGAGCTCAAAAATTTCCATTACGGAAACGAAAAATTCTGACCGTAGTACGTGTCAATCGTAATTGGTGGTTCTCACCCGTCTTTCAGGGCTATTAGAATCAATTCCAATTGACCATATTTCTATAGTCGAGTCCCTCAGTCTAATAATATATTAATGAACTGCTAATCGACCGACTAACAAACTGGACTACGATGACGTCATCCGGTGAATGGATGATCCAGATTCTATTTTGCTTATCACATACTTTTCAGGTACCCAACAACATTCTGCAGGATTTGCCATATTAAAATGGCACAGGGATGGTAACTTCACCATTCCATACTTATTTGCCTCAATTATGCATTTTCCATTATAAAGCTCCATCAGTTACATACATAATGCATTCACTTACATATATCTACCATATAAAACATGCTTTGATGTAGTAATTTTTAACTTCCCATTTGTATAACAATTTTCTTTCTTTCTCCCATACTTGCCACGTATGGAATTCCAAAACATTCTATGTATAGATGGCTGGATTCACAGATGACATGAGAATTCACACACTTATTTAGCAGTGCAAAAACTGTTATGCACTCGGCAGGTCCTAGGAATTCATCTAACTTCACTCGCAAACCATCTTGATATTTCTAGACTGTGCACCCACAAAATGAAACTTGCAAAAATAATTTGGAAGAAAGGCTATGACTAGAGTGACGTCCCGGTCGTGCATTAATTAAGCAAAATACATACCCGACCGATCCACTGAACGAGATTAAATTGCTCACTCCCGCGAAGGTGACGTCCAACCTCTTCGAACCTAGCAGTGTTGATACTACTTCTTCCGCGGTTAGGCTGCATGATTCTCTTCTTGCTGCGATGGTAGGAGCACACGGTTTTTGGTACCGGTCCCCACGGACGGCGCCAGTGATGGTTTTCCGATCTTCAGGTGATCTGCCGGCAGGCCAACACTACCGGAAAATTACAAGAACATGTAAAAATAACTCAATAAAAACAAGAGCAAGACACAATATTTTGACGTGAATCGAAAGGTAAAAACCACGGGCCTTTTTGGGCGGTGCCAAGCCGGAATTTCACTATTTTTTAAGGGTATTTGTACATGTCTGTTTTGCTTCTCTCTTTTCTCACGATACAACTCTCTCCCCTTCTTCTCTGATTCTCGCTTCTTAAATCAGCCCATGGATAGGGAAGGTAACAGCCATTTGATGACTAATTAATGGGATATTATGGGTAGTTAACTATAGGGGTTATGGATAATAATTAGGATTAGTGGAAGAAATGGGTAGTAATTAGGATAATAAAGGCACATTAATCGTGTAATAAATTGCGGGTTATGGAAGGATAGTTAGGGAGCTGACCGGCCACGACTCGGGTGCCGAATGCCGAGCCCGAGTGCCGTGCCCAACTAGTTGCTAGGTAATATCGACCGGGTGCGTATGCTAGGTATCTATCAATTATTATTATTATTATTATTATTATTATTATTATTATTATTATTATTATTATTATTATTATTATTATTTTATTATTATTATTATGTCAATTAGGCATCTAATTAGCAAAAAATATTGGTGTGAAACTTTGATCACATTTGATCTAAATATTACTTGCAATAACATAACAAATTGTGTTAATTAAAATTTTTAAAGTTCAAGTGTTTAATTGAAATTGAGTCAAACTTGAAAAATTGTAATTATCAAACCAACTAATTGACTAACTTTGTTCGAGCTGCCCTACATTTGCTATTATTTACAAATTAGCAAACTGTTAAAGCTTGAGATTCAATGAATAGTATAATAAAAATTCATTTTATCAATCAATAATAAATATTCAATTTCATACCTAATAAATGTTACAATGATATAGACGATTCGTTAGAGTTGGTATGAAATGAAATCCATTATATATATATATATATGTGTGTGTGTGTATATATGTATGTATATATATATGTATGTATATATATATATATATATATATATGTATATATATATGTGTGTATGTATACATACACACACACACACACACACATATATATATATATATATATATGTATATATATATGTGTGTATATATATATATATACATACATATATATATACATACATATATACACACACACACACACACACACACACATATATATATATATATATGTATGTACATTTGTGTCTATTTCGTGTCTATGTGGGTACGATCAAATAAGAACAAGATCCTCCTGTAAAAAGTGAGGAAGAGTCACAACCATCCATTAAGTTCATCAATGGCAATTGTTGAAGGTTTTAGTAAAAAACAAAAATACAGGGTCAGTTTTATAATTATTACAAACTTTGAAGTTTGCAATAATTATAAAATCAAGGAATAAGGTTCAAATTGGCCACTGAACCAAAAAAAATGCAATTAGGCCATTGAACACTCCAAATGTATGCAATTTTACATGATAGCAGGTTACCATCTATTTTATTACGTGGATGGTTAGTTGACATTTTAAAATAATTTTTAATAATAAACTATTAAAATAAAAAATTAAAAAAATAATAATAATTAAATAAACACACCGGCGGTCACCCCCTTCCCCCCTTAATAATAGGCTTGCCACCTTGATATGAAACCTACAGATGAATCAAATTTAATTATTATTATTATTATTATTATTATTATTATTATTATTTACGGAAAATCAACTTCTTTCACAAAATAACAGAATCTTCATCCAAAATCATAAATAAAAAGTTGTTTTGTGAAAGAAGTTGATTTTTGATTAGTTAATTAATTAAATTTGATTCATCCGCATATTTCATATCAAGGTGGCAAGAGTATTATTAAAGGTGGAGGGGGTGGCCGCAGGTGTATTTTATTATTATTATTTTTTTAAAATTTTTAATTATTTTAATTTTTTATTTTAATAGTTTATTATTAAAAATTATTTTAAAATATCAACTCAACATCCACATAAGCAAGTAACCTGATGAAATGGATGGTAACCTGCTATTAGGTGAAATTGCATACATTTGGAATGTTCAGTGGCCTAATTGTACTTTTTTTGGTTCAGTGATGTAATTGCACTTTTAGGTTACATTTAGTGGTCAATTTGAACCTTATTCCTAAAATCAACATCACCATTTTTCTCCTATTCTCCAGCAACTTTCA
>CM008334.1:39998102-40009967 GCA_002525835.2 Ipomoea batatas | reverse complement strand
AGCTGTTGTGTTGAGTTTTATCTATCTCAGCCTGTGTGTGAGGTTGGGGTGTCACAGCGGGGTTCGATCTGGTTTGCGAGGGTCGGTTCCTTACCCAAGGTCCAGATGAGTGAGTCAGACCTAGCGTCCAATTTTTAGCCCGAGAAACAGTAATGAGGGGTGCTGCCCAGCCTAGCCTAATAGTTGGCCATTGACTGGAACAGTCAAGAAAATCATCCTCTTACTGACTCAGCACTCCACGGGCTGGAGGATGGTACCGCCAAGGAGGAAGCCTTAGTGCAAGGGGCTCGGCGTTGTAGCTAGGGCCGAGATGAGGGAACCCTTCATGAAGAGAGCTCAAACCCGTTCACGAGGAGACCATCAAAGAAAGTATCGACCCTACCCCAACCATTAAGGGCCCCGCAGACTGTGTAGATAGCGCTGGACCGAACAATAACACCTTGGTGAGCTTGCAAGGCGCCCAAAAAGGCAAAGCAAGTAGCCAATAACAAAAATGGACGCGATAGTGGACTCACAGACAAGATAAGTGCTCCCGATGCGATTTGGTAGTTCCACAGTCTAGACAGGAGATGCTAATGTAAATAATAGCACCCAAATGGGTTTGCAAGCTAGGTAGGTACTCCGAAGAGGTAATAAAATAATTTCACACCCAAATGGGCTTGAAAAGCACGGTAGGCGGTCTAGAAAAAATTGTGATGGATTCACAAGCAGGCCGAGAAGGTAATCAAAACAACACTTTTTATTATTTTGTTACTACTCTTCACACCCTTTCATTTTCAGTGTTGGGCTCGCAACATAGGGTAGGCGAGCTAAGAGAAAGAAAAAGAAATCGATTATGGTTAGGCTTGCAAGGCAAGGTAGGCGGCCTAGGAGAGGAAAAAAAAAGTGAAAAAAAAAAGAGAAAGGAGAAAAAAAAGTATCATGCCTACAAGGCAAGGTAGGAAGATCGCGTCTCATACAGAGTCCACAAAGCAGGCAGCCTGTATGCATCATCACTTGGGCTTGCAAGGCATGGTACGCAAGCATGGAAGAGAGAGAGAGAGACAGAGAGAGAGAGAAAGGAGAAAAAATCATGGTCAATACATTATCTTGCTTCTCATCGGTCGACATGTTATTATCCCACTTCTCAAGGGTTGAGATATTTATATCTCGTTTCTCAATGGTTGACGTATTTCTATTTCGCTTCTTAGCGGTCAACATATCTCTATCCCGCTACTTAGCTATTGACATATTATTATCCCGCTTCTCAATAGTCAACATATCTCTATCCCGCTTCTCAGCAATTGACATATTATTATCCCACCTCTCAACAATCGACATATTATTATCCCGCTTCTCAAGGGTCAATATATTTTTATCGCATTTCGCAGCGGTCAACATATCTTATCCTGCTTTGTAACGGTTGATGCATTTAAATCCTGCATCTCATTGGTTTATATTTTCCGCTTCTTTGTAGATCATTAAGTTACCCATTGGGGCGAGGCGTCTCAGTGAGCCTACATGAAGGTATGGCGGGGAAAATCTATTTCTTTTTCTTGCAGGGTAGATGTGAGAGCTAAGTTGTCCTAACGAATATCATGGAGAGAAGGCTGTAGCGACCGAGAACCAAGCTATCCAGAAGAGAGGATAACATTTACCACTAAGAGTCAGAGGGTCAAGGCGTGTAAAAGGTTGAGAGTGCCTATACTTCTTTGCCCATCCAAGACAACCAAAGAAAGTAGAGGACTTATGATGGAGCCATGGGACCTTGATGACCCATTTTATTGGGAAAGACTTAGCTCAAGGGGTGACCTAAGAAGGAAGAATTCATGATGGGCTAGCAAGGTGGAAGGTAGGGTGGACAAGGTGAAAGGTACCGGGGTGGTGTTGATTGGACTAGCAGAACAATGAAGGGAAACTGCTACTACCATGGGACCGAGATCACCCACGGTTAGCCAGCCCTCAACCACCAGAAGGTTGCGCTTACCTCTGTCCGCCTGCCTCCTCCAGCCATGGTGTGCCACTTTTCCCTCCGGCCATCTCATGGACTCCCGCCGACCTCCTCCGGCCATGGCGTGGCCATCCGCCTACCTCCTTCGGCCATGGTGTGGCCACTCGCCTACCTCCTCTGGTTATTGCGTGGCTGTTCGTCTACTTCTTTCGGCAATAGCATGGCCACCCACCCACCTCTTTTGCCCATGGCGTGGCCGCTCGCTTACCTCCTCCAGCCATGCCGTGGCCGTTAGGGGTGGCGTGTCTCCTGGCATGGGATCGTGGCATGAAGACATGTTACTCGTGGTTAGTGGAGAGGGATAGTCTGGATCATCGTTCACATGAACGACATCAAGAAGTTGAAGTGTAGTATATAAGGAAGGGTTCTTACTTCCTCAGGGAATCATGTTTAAGACATAACAACCATCATAGCTTGGTGGCTTGTGGTATTAACTTTCTGTGTAAGTACCTAGGTTCGATCCCCCATGCATATTGTTTATTTATTATTTGGGCTTTGTCTATACTATTTTAGGCCTAGTGCATAGAGCAATAAAACTACTATTTTCCTACTCTCGTTATGTACTTCTGTACCCAATTTATAGTGGACCTGGTCCCACGTGGACCGGGTCCCAACAAAACCATCAATACTAGTACTAAATTTAATATTATGAAAAATTAAATTAAAAATAACTTCAGTTAAGTCTCATTAACTATAAACCAGACAGACAGACTATATATTAGGGTTTAGGTGAGAACACCTCCCCTGAGAAAAGTGTGGACACAACCACACCATCAATCTTGAGAAATCAAAAGCTAGGATCTTAGCATTGATAAACTTTCAAATTTGAATTAATTATAAAATGAACCTCGCTCTTAAAAGTGTTCAATAATTATAAAATTGACCACATGTTTTGTTTTTACTAAAATCACCAACCATTGATGAACCTTGATGGACGACTAAGATCCATCCTCACTTTAAATAGGAGGACCATGCTAACATTATATGTATATATATATATATATATATATATATATATATATATACCTTTCATTTATGTCTGTTTTTCTCTGTTACTTTTTTTATACATTATGCTATAAGAGTTGTACTATATAATAGTTTGGTAAAAAATACCCCAATCTTTATAACTTTCATTATCTTTTCCAACTATTGTTGCCATACACATGCATCCACCATATATAGTTGTGAACAAGAAAAACTGAACAAGGAATATATTTGAATTTCAAATGTTGCACGGGTACAAGATCTCTATCAAGGAAATCCTCTTATTCTTCACTTGGTTTACTTGACTTGAAACTTTGACTAAAGGGCCACCGGAATACGGTTTGTTCTTCAATGAAGGGCTTTGTTGCTTGATCTTCGTTAAAGGGCCTCCGGTTTTAATTGGCTTGATCTTCAATCCACTTTAGCTTGATTTCTTGGATGTTTGATATTCAATCCACTTTAGCTTGATTTCTTGGATATTTGAGTTTCAATCTTCTTTAGCTTGATTTCTTGGATATTTGATCTTCAATCCACTTTAGCTTGATTTCTTGGATATTTGATCTTCAATCCCCGTTAGCTTGAAATCTTGGATATTTGATCTTAAATCCACTTTAGCTTGATTTCTTGGATATTTGATCTTCAATCTTCTTTAGCTTGGCTTGATTTCTTCCATCATGTTTAACTTGGCTTGATCTTCAGTCCAGAGCTTCTCCAAGTGTCTTCAATTCTTCAAGTGTGATCTTTGGAATGAATGAATGACTCTATTTATAGGGGAGAATATGAGAGGCTTTTGCTGGGCTTCAAACTCTTAAATATTATCCTTATATTATCAATTAATGTTTATGATAATATGAGTTTTATCCAGAATGTATCTAGCCACCATTGCGTCCAAGTTCATGATCTTATCACATATTCAAATTAAATAATTAATTTAAATACATGAATATTTTATCACATACTTAAATTAAATAATTAATTTAAATATATAAATATTTTCTTACTGGGCCATACAAGGATCAATTCATCCTTATAACTTGAGTCTACTAGTCACCAATTATATTTAATTTGAGCAATTGGGCTAATTTAATTCATCCAAAGAAATCAATAATTAGCCCAATTACATCAAAATGAAGCCCAAAACATATGAATCAGCCCATTTATCGGCTTCAAATTTTCTGTGTCTACAAATTGCCCCCTCGAGACTTGCTTGGACATCCTGCTTGATGTGTTTGGAGCGAGTAAGTCTCAAAATTAACTTGTAAATTTGTCACTTGCTTGGATTAAACTTCAATTCACTTGTACTTTCCACGATCACATCAAAGACACCAACATTATCTAGGCTTCAAATAATCAACTTGCATTGATTAAATTTCAATTCACTTGTACTTTCCACGATCACATCAAAAGCCTTCAATATTATTTGGGCTTCAAATAATCAAATTTAAATATAATTAATTCCTATCATAACTCTGTATATAGAACAAGAAACCCATTTAAACCATGAATCCTGGTTAAAGTCTGAGCGCCATCAAACTTTGAATCCCAATCGTGCTTTGAATGCCAATTAAACTTAATCCCACTTGAATTCATATTAAACTGCCCATAAATCCTATAAATATGACATTCAATTATCACAAATTTCACAAATAAAATGGAGGAAACCCGGACCATAGAAGAAATCAAGAACCGCATTCAAGATCGATCTTCGCATAAAGGTAACCTTTCTTGTTTCTTCCAAACTCTTTTACAATTCTGTCTTTGCTTTGGACTGCTTCCCCGTACGTTGTCATCTATTGCCGAAGAATTTCTTCTTGCCTCGCATCATTCTTGCCGGACGGAATGGAGCACACATAAATTTGCCATGGGTCCTAAGAGCATAAACCCCAGCTCAAAGAGCATGCGAAAAATTTGTCATTGGATCTTGTTGTCTCTCTTCCGCTGCTGCTTCGCCGGAATATCCTTTTGCCGAAAGCCTTGTGCTCCAAGCTGCTTTTACCGGAGTCTTGCCGGAGGGGATAGAGTATAGGAAAATTTGTCAAGGGACCCAAGTGCATGAACCCTAGCTCAAAGAACACACTGGAATTTTGGCATGGGACACCCAAATGCATGAATCCTACTAGCTTGATGTCATCTTCCGCTACTGTCTCGAGCACTTCTACTGTGATTGCTCCTCAATTTTTTCACCAGAGATGCTCGCTAGTGCCGTGGCTTGCTGTCTTGAAGAAGAAAAGAAATGCTTCTAGGCTTGGGAAAACAAAGTCGCGGCGACATTATTGCATATGAGAAATAGGATTTTGAAGGCCTTAATTTTTCTGACAAGTCCATATGCCTTTGTTGATTTTTGAGAACATTGCTTTGCTTTTTCTGGCACATGGGTTTAAGAGGAACTGATTTAACTTCTTTACACCTGGCTCATACATATATATATTAACATATGCGCATAGTCCACCATCTTCTAATTTTACTCAATACACATTTACATATATAATTGTACAATGTGTATGATTACTACATATGTTAATATGAATATATGTTTGCCTTCCCACTGCGTCATTGCATATAATAATATTGTGGTCCACTGGTCATATTTGCAATTTCATGTGCTACATGCATAAAACATACAAATGTTTGGCTTCTACCTTGCAAATCATGAAATTTGAGCATAGAAAATTCTGGACAGATTTGTGCCTTCACTTCCCCTCAAATTTTGACCCTTCAGTAGTCACATTCAAGCTTAGATGTCTTCAGAAAAGTTGTAGCTTTGTAAGTTAGCTTTCCAAGGACATCTAGATCACCTTAATCGGATCAACGTAGACCGAGATATGAGCAAAATACTAAAAAGTGGTCAATTGTTGCGGGAATGCATGCTTTGGTAATTCTCTTCCATTCCAAAACTTGCAATGTTTCCCGGACTTCTCTTCTTTTCCATGCCAACAATTTATGTATGCTTAACTTGAACTTGAATCATAACTATCTTGGATAGGAATATGAGCTTTCTTTTGTTATGACTGAACTTAGACAATAAAATTTCTAAGCTGCCTACGTACTCCCACGAAGGAGATCAAGTCAAACGTAGTTCAAATAACTTTTTGAATAGTTAATTCCGTACAAAGTTTAAACTCTTGCGGACCAGGAGCTTACCGTACGCAGTTTAGACTCATGCGGGTTAAGAGTGTCTATGACTTGGGCCCCAACCCATAGACAAGTGAGATGTTTAGCAGTTCACCCAGGTGCAATATTTTTGGTGGGTTTCTTCTCATTCATCAAAGTATCATGGCCATGTGATCACCCTCCAACTCTTGGGTGCCTCCACATCTTTACCATTTTGATTTGTTGCATAACTTGATTCCATACTTTCTTTATTTTCTTCTTGTAGAGAAGTGTGCGCAATAATCTTTGGCCGAACCTTTAACACTTCGCCACACAAAACATTGACATCGGCTTCTCGTCTCATACGAGAAGGGACTGAACTCTTGATTTCCTTTGATGGTTCTACGCCAAGAGGGGACTTGGTATGCTTTTAATGATAGGGACAGGTCCAAGTCTCTCATGCGCAGACTTCCTCTTGACTTCCTTAGGACTTGCCCCCAACATGTTAAAGACAGATTTTCGTGACTCCACCTTACCAATCCTGTCAAAAAACAGAGTGTTTCTTATCTTGACTTTGCTCATCAATGGTAATGCAGTTACTTGCAGCTCGATTTATGAATATCTTAACGGGTTTTGGTGGAACTTACCTCAACCCCTTCTGTGTATGAACTTCATGCTGTTTTGAAATCCCTTTGCCACCAGCTTCCGGGATAAGCCTTCCCAACCTTTGTGGCTCCTTAGGATCGTAACAAGATTTGGCCAAGAGTTTATAAACATTTGGATCAAAGCCCTCAGTTCGTTGCTTGGGTAGTACTTGATTTGTCTTATCACTGCTTCTATCTTCAAGCGACTCTTCTACGTGGGCTTTAAGCGTATTAATCCTTGTAAGAGGAAGGACAAGTTCCTTGCTTGGTTGATGATGCTCAACAACTTGTTTTCCCTTCTATTTTGGGTCAGGCAGCGCATCGGCTTCACTTTCATTAATCTCTTCTACGACAATTTGCTTCTTCATATAAAACTTCGCATCAACAAAGTAAGAATCAGCTTCAGTGAATGGGCTATCATCACCAACCACCTTCTCCACTAATCCATTTTTCTCATACATCAAACATTGATGCCATAAAGATGGAATCACCCCATTCTCGTGTATCCATGGTCGTCCCAGCAGCAGGTTATAAGATGGTCTTGCATCTATAACATGACATAGTGTGCTTGAACTTAGCTTTCTCACTGTCAAATCAAGTCTAATGACACCCAATGCTCTTTTCCCCCTTGATTAAATCCTTGAATCATCAGGCGACTTTGGGCAAGATCATTTACAGAGAACCCAAGATCTTTCAAAGCTCGAAGCGACAAGATGTTGATAGCCGACCCTTGATCAATTAGAATCCTTTTAAGTTTCTTCTCACATGCATAGCCCTCAACAAACAATGGGCGATTATGAGGTATACCACCAAGTAGCAAATCTTCATCGTTGAATGTAATCTCAGCAGAATAAGTAGCCTTATACATTTGAACTTCCTCCCATTCGTCTTCTACATGGGACGAGTATTCTCCTGCTTCAACTGGCGCATCATTGGTGTTCAAACATGAGCTAGATATGCTTACATTTTTCAAATCAAACCCCTCCGGCATGTACTGAGCCAGCGTCATAGGGGTCCACGGTTTGTTAATATGCTTCCTCATCTTCGACTTGCAAACATGGCCTTTCGATGGATCCTTCTCAATCCATCTCTTCGCTACTTGCCTTGGCGATCTAACAGGGTTTACCACCTTCTTATGTTTCTTATAGGTAATAGTTACCCAGTCACTCCTAGAGGAATCATCAACTTGTTGCAACTTTGCTTGAGCAGCATGCTTAACGACGAACGGGAGTGGACGCTTTTGTCCTCCCCCTCTTCTTCTTCCAGGACATTCCTCGAGAAGTGGAGCAAACCTTCCAAGTGATATCATAACTTGATTTGTACTTGCAGTAGCATCAGCAAGTTCTATCTTTCTATTTTGAGCTAACGCCATGACTCTATCCTTGAAAACAAAGCACTTTTTAAGAGGATGACTAATGAGGCGGTGATATTTGCAGTAATTAGGGTCTTCAACTTTAGAAGCTTCCTCGGGACGCTTCATTTCTGGTAGCTCAATCAGCTTTAACTTAAGAAGTTCATCAAACATAGGGGAGACATCGGACTCTAGGAATGGGTACAACTTCTCTTGTCTCTCCTTTATAGTAATCATCCTATTTCTGCTTGGAGGACCATAAAATGGCCTTAGCTTGGGGGTTTCAACAGCCTTAGTAAAAACTTTAATAGCTCCAGCCTTTACATTCATTGTTTCTCCTTTTTCTTGCTTTGGAAAGGGTTTGCCCCTTTCTTAAAATCTTGCCTTCCATTATCCTTCGAAGAGCCTGGTATGTTGAACACACTCAACACACCTCCAACTGCGATATTCAGTTCCATGTCATGTGCTCAACTAGATAGTTCCACGAATTTTTTGGGCTTAATCCCTTGCAAGATGTAAGAAAGCTCAAAGCGCATTCCTTGAATACACATGTCAATAGCAGGACGTTGTGATATCCTTTCTTGACAATTTAAGTATAAGTTTCTCCACCTTTCAATGTATTCAACGAAAGGCTCGCCTTTCCACTGGTGGGTAGTGGTGAGTTCCACAAAGCTGACAGTTCTTGTTGTGCTGTAGAAACGATCCAAGAATTCACGCTCTATGTTGTGCCATCTATCAATGCATCCTGGCTCAAGATCAGTATACCAGTCAAAAGTTGTTCCCTTCAACGAGTGAACAAATTGCTGAACTAGGTAATCACCATACACCCCAGCCTCATTTCAAGTTTCCACGAAATGAGCAATGTGTTGCCTAGGATTTCCCTTCCCATCAAACTGTTGGAATTTAGGCGGCTGATACCCAAGCGGCATCCTCATCTCCTCGATCCTTTGAGTTTAAGGCTTGGTGTATGTATAATAACGTTGTCCCACCTCAAACTTTCCTTTGATGGAACCCATGATGTAGTCATTTAGTTGCTTAACAGGTATCATAGCCCCAGAGGTTGGAACGCTCTTTTCAACAGGTGGTGGGCGAGATACAGTTTCTTCTATCCCTGTAGCAGGCCTACCGTCATGCGTTGGTGACTCTATATCAACTCCATCTTCTTGAGTTTGGGGCTGTTTCCCAGAAGCTCGACTTGTCTCTCTATTCATTACGCTTTCAACCTTTTCACTAAGATCATTGAGCCTCCTTTTTTGACTGTGAAGAAGCACACTCATTCCGTCGAGAGTATTGTGATGTTTGCCAGTTGCTCCTCCACCAAAGCTGCGTTCGTTGTCATAGAAGGCATGACTGTGTAGATGGCTAGTTTCCACATAGGTGATGGCTGAGATATAGGATATGAGCTTCCACTGCTAGTAGTTCCTTTTGAAGGAATAGGGGAAAGACTTTTGCTTCCAGTAGCTTCATTTGAGAGAGTAGGACTTCTGCTTCCAGTAGCTTTCTTTGAGGGAGTAGGACTCTTGCCACCAACGGTCTATGTTGTTGAGGATGAACCCCTATCATATGTAGCTTTCTTTGAGCTAGTGGAGCCGCCTCCAAGCCTTCGGACGATGTTGCGGGCAATGCTTTGGGTCTCGTCCAACTCCACCCCTAGGTTCCTCGCTTGACTCCGAGTCATTCGACCTTGCACCTCGCTGCCGTCAGAGCTGGCCTCAGAAGATGCCTTTGAGCCGGTAGCTTGAGCGTAAGTATTTTTGGAGAAAGAATTTCTTGATGCCATTTGGATCTTTGTTAAGAGATGAGAGGTTGAGAGGTCCTACTGGGCGTGCCAAAATCTGTGAACAAGAAAAACTGAACAAGGAATATATTTGAATTTCAAATGTTGCACGGGTACAAGATCTCTATCAAGGAAATCCTCTTATTCTTCACTTGGTTTACTTGACTTTAAACTTTGACTGAAGGGCCTCCGGAATGCGGTTTGTTCTTCAATGTGAAATTCATGTAAAGCAAGAGGCTAGAACATGTGGCGGTCGGTCGGTGTGGTGGCGTGACAGACGGCAGGCTAGAGTAGTGGTGTGACTGGCAGTAGGCTGGAGCGGCGAGTGGTGGCGTATTGGCTTGGCGTCTATAGTCGCTGCGTGGTGGCGTATGGTCGCTGCTTATTGGAGCGGCGAGGCTGGACTAGCGGACTGTTGTGTGGAGGCAGTGGAGTAGAGTAAGCTAGAGTGTTGGACAGGCAAGACAGCTGCGACTTGCAACCTGGTGGACCCGCTCATTCGCGGGCCATCTTTTTGTAGCCCTAACCCATTCCACTGCTGGACGGGTGCAAGCTAGCCCGCGGGTTTCAGCCCACTTTGACAATATTAACCGTACTATATATAGACATAATATATTGTAGTACTATATAAGCTATTTCTTAAAATATAAATATCAATTTTATAAAAATGTTTTACATTATCATTATTATTATTATTATTATTATTACTCACTCCGTCCCTAATTGTTTGTCTCATTTACTTTTTACACGGTTTTTAATGCAACATAACAAATGATACTAACTTTCCATTTTTGCCTTTCAAAAGTAGGTGTTATTTGTACAAAGTACAATTGTACTTACCTCATTAATGGTCTAAAAAGTTGAAAAGTCAAAAAGGTAAATTGAGAAATGTAGAATGATAGGTATGTTCAATTTTAGAAATAAGACACTATTTTGGGACAAACTAAAGAAGAAATTAAAGTAAGACAGGTAAAATGGGACGGAGGGAGTATTATTATTATTATTATTATTATACAATAATATAAATATCTAATATCTAAATAAATCTAAGATTTTAATATAGATTACTGATATTGAACATCTATTTTTATAAATTATACATTATATATATATATATATATATATATATATATATATATATATATATATATTGACACACACACACACACGCTTAGGATCACATAAGGACATAGCCTAGGAGAAAACTAAGAACCAATCTCAGTCTTACATTTATAAAAATCGAACAGATCAAATCAGATTTAAAACAAATGCGGTGAAATTTTCAAACTCATCCTCAACTTCACTTTGCAACTAAGAACACTATATGTCTATACTAAGCACTTTGTGACAACTAAATATGCATTCCTAGATAACTTAAAAATTCAATGAAAAATCTAAATTTAAAATATCTATCTTAAATGTTAACCCTAAACAGTAAAAAGTAAATCCCTAAACCAAATAAAACTAAAAGCTCAGTCATAAATTCTAAAATTCAAACCCTAAATGCAATGCACTTTCGCATTTTTACAAGTGTAAATTTTTAATACTAAACATGCACTTTGTTAATACTAATGTGCATTGTGTAACAACCAATTGTGTGTTCCTGGAAAATTATGAGAAGTGCAGACTTTAGTGTTCTATATTGCATAGTAACGTTGGTGATAATTACAAACATACAACCGCATTTTTTTAAAATATGATTGGTTCGGTCTGATTTTTTCAAATTTATGGTATTAATTTTTAGTTTTCTCCTAAGAATTTGTTGTCATTTGATCACACACACACACACAAACACATATGTGTGTGTGTGTTCAAATGCGAACAATGCTTCCCGTGATATCAGTGCAGATTGCACTATTAGATATGCATAAATGTACCACACAGTGTTCGGAAATACATTAGAATGAAATGCACCCGACATAATGGTGCATTTTCGAATACTTTGTGATGCATTTATGCATACCTAATGGTGAGTGGCCGCATGGCAACCTGACCCTATATATGTGTATATATATATATATATATATAT
>CM008334.1:39944695-39955009 GCA_002525835.2 Ipomoea batatas | reverse complement strand
CTATGGCCTGGCGTTCCCCCTCAGTGAATATGGTTCGTCAGCCAGCAGCCATGAATCCTGGCTTTCAAGGAGAAATTCCACCAGGTTTTACAAATGCGATTCCGAACCCAGTACCGGCTCCTACTCCCCATCTTGGTACTTATGATCCAAAAGATCGCACCGATCCCCTTCATCTACATCCAAACGAGAGCCCTGCGTTACAGCTTGTAACTGCTCAGCTTGAGGATAGGTCAAATTATCACCCATGGGCACGAGCCATGGAGATGGCGTTAAGATCGAAGAACAAGATGGTTCTTGTGAACGGAACCATGGCGATTCCCAGCATAACCGATCTTAAATACTTCTACTGGGATCAGTGCAACACCATGATTCTATCATGGATCCTCAGAGCCGTCTCACCCACAATCGGTAGTAGTGTGCTCTGGATCGACACAGCTAAAGGAGTATAACAGAATTCAACAGACAAACAGAATTCAGATTCAGCTGGCATCTCTATGTGTTAACACCTAGCTTTGGATATGGCCTAGCGCAGATCTCACAGCAAGCTTGAATGCATGCCAGCCTTTTTGACGTTTAATAAATAATGCAGCACATTATATTAACCTGGAAACTTTTACCTGAGCCGCCCGGACGATCCTTCAGCGAACATCGGAATTCTATACCGTCATTACCAGCACTGATTTTATGGTTATGAGAATGAAGATCGGTAGATGAAGCTGTGGTTGCCAGAGATAATGGTGACATCTGATCCATGTCATCTCTGATCGGAAACTTTCTATGATTACACCGTAAATATATAGTAATTACAATATAATACTTACATGTGTACGACAAGATTTGAGCAGGAAAACTCACGCATTATCATACGCGATTCATTGTACATTCGTATTCTCATTGCAACTATGAAGGGCCAAGGATCTATAGCACGAGACATGAGGTCAAGGCCGATTTTTGGATCTTGCTATTGTCAAAAAGTCAGATTTGTTAGAGACGTTGTTACGGAACATGTTCAAGCCTAATGTCGGCTCTCAACGAAAGCACCAATGTTGGAGAAAATTAATCCGGAGTATGTAATTATGTATGGATCAATTAGCTCACATAAAATATAGATAGTAAAAGGTAAACAATTGCGTAGAATTGTGCTGGTATTAGATGGAATAGAGCCTAAGTATTACAAGTAGATTGTTATAATGAGACATGATTTGTATTGTAGGGGAATTGAGTATGCCCTGTAATACTTGGGCAACGTTAATTTATACAAGAAAGGAGCCCAACCAACCTAGCTAGAAATGTGGCAGGCCATGAGACTAAATCAAGGTCCACATGGTGGGACGCGAGACGAAGTCTTGGGCCCACTATTCCGGGCTCTGGACCCTTCTTGGGCCGCTCAGATGATCTTCCTAGGCCCTAGGCTATGCGCTCCGAGACCCGAAGTCCTCATTATTGGGCCGTTTCTAATATCTCTATCAATTAGTTAGGATCTATATCTACTAGTAGTATAAAAGTTTTAAAATTTTCAATTTTTTATTTCTAAATGTAATTCTCTTAACTATAATGCATATTATTGAAATTGCTACAATTAAGAATGGATGTATTTGATTAGGGAAATTTCATTTATAAATCTATCTAAATACAAGAATCGATATATTTAGGATTACGTAGCCATCGCTCTCTCTGTCTCTCTCTTCTGAAGAGAACCCTCCATCCTCTCTTCCTAGATCTCTTCTCTTCATATCTCGGAGGGCTTGGCTTCGGATAAGCTACTTGCGTTGTCATTTCCTGCATATTGGCTTCCAGTGATTCACAGATCTCGAATATATATTCGGTCTCAGCTCGGCCATGAAGGAAGCCCTTACTTTATCAAGCATAGGGGTCAATCCACATTTACTAATATCACCATGGAATCTGATAAGTATATTTGAGTTCGAGAGACATGATAGCACCCCAGAATAGCTAGTGTGGTGATCATTGGTACTATTCAGCCGTTGAGGCGGCCCATTACTGCAGACTCGGCTATCATCAAGAATTTTGGCGGCATTGAAAGCCCAATGAACCACTCAAGATCATTTACAAATATTCAACATTATGTTGAGGGGCAAATTATTGCGGTCCACACAGCTGTGTGGAACAAAAATAAAAATACATTATTTTTGTACTGAAGGTACATTATTTTTGTACTGAAGATACATTATTTGATAGTATATATCAAATAATGTATCTTCAGTACAAAAATAATGTACCTATAGTACAAAAATAATGTACTTTTAGTATAAAAGTAATGTATTTTTTATTTTTGATCTACACAGCTGAGTGGACCATAGTCTATGCAATAATGATTGATATTGAGGCAAAGCATGCAAAAGTGAAATCTGAGCAGGTTAATTGTATTCGATCGGGAAGGGGATTACTCCAAAGATGTTAGGTCTAGTCACCCAGACCTCAGTTTATCATTGGCCAATTGAAGGTGATTCTAAGCCCGTACGTAAATTAAAGATGCATGTTTGATAGAGCACCAACTTTGACCAACAATCAAATTATTAATTACCGCTGTGATCCTGCACAGAAATGGTTGCTTTTGATTGGAATTGCTCCTGCTTCCCCGGAGAAGCCCCAACTTGTCAAAATACGGTTGTTATGTCATGCAATCGTTATATCGTGGACCAGGGTCCACAGTGCACTGTGTACCCTGGTTTGAAACGACGTCGTTTCGATATTAGTGGACGTGGACGCGAATGATTCTAGGAATTAATTATCTATAATACACATAATCATTATCTAGAATACACTTTACGTTTGTCTAGAATACACAGAATATTGACACAAAATACACAGAACTCATCCTCAAATGCACAAACAATCACAACATGTGTTAATAACATGAATACACAGAATATTGACACAAAATACACATAACTCATCCTCCTAAACATTCGAATGCACAAACACATCACAACATGTGTTACTAACATGAATACACAGAACGGTTACCTCAAATACACAGAATGATTGTCTGAAATACACAGAACGATTACCTAAAATACACAGAACTCATCTCCTAACATTTTGGTACGGGATGCACAATGCATTGTGCACCGTGATGCACGATATAAATTGCCTATGTCATGTACTGGGGTCTAAAATTGTGAACATAAAGTTTTAAAATTGTGAACATGCACCCAAGTTCGCCTTGTTGGACCCGGTCCATAGCATAATTTGCCGTCAAAAGAATCAATATATTTGATTAGGGAAATTTCATTTATAAATCTATCTAGATACATATACATAATTAGAAAGTATATATATTAAAACATACATACTTTACAATTTTATTTTTTATTTATAAATATAATTTCACTAATATTTTTTAGTAAAAGATATATAGTTTTTGTTCAATATTTTATTTATTATATTATTACAGTCCAAAGAGTCAATACTACATCACTAGGGTTCAATCTTGTGACCTACCCTCAAGAAAAATTATAGAGGTGTCATCATCTGAGCACAATGTGCTTGACTATAATTCCATTAATTAAGTATTTTATATGCTATGAAAATACATATATAACTAAATATATATGTAGAAAGTGAAATTGTAATATTATTATTATATTTTTTAAACTCTAACGATTCTTTACAATGTAGTATATGTTCTATATTTAATTTTTCCATCTTTTCAGCTTAAATAATCAATGTCCCACTATCATGGTTCCATGCTACGACCATTTATTTGAAGTGGTAAAAGAAATATCATCACACTACATAGCATGGACATTATTATTATTATTATTATTATTATTATACATCATTTCATTCTTTTTATTTCTTATTCAATTTCATAATAGAACAATCATTTAAGTGTGATACACGATAACACGAATAAACACTTGTTTCCCCCTAAAATTAATATTGTGAGTGAGTATGTAGAACATTATTTTTGTATCTAAATGACATAAGCCAAGCACCTTGTGCTCAAATGGCATGTAGTGGCCTCCCTCAACTGAAAGGTCATGAGTTCGAGACTCAGTGGAGGAGATATCGAAATTGACTCTTTGTGCTTCAACAGGTTGAGAAAAGTATAGATGAACAAATACTACAATGTAATAGGGTCAGTTGTATTCAAAAAAAAATAAAAAATGACATAAGTTCAATCCATCTCAACACCCGGCCTTTTGGTCGAATCTATCAAAAATAATTTTTTTAATGTGAGTAGTCTCTCATGTGTAATTTACAAGCTATTATAGAATAGAAAAATTTATCCAATATACACTCACAAATAATGATTACATATTTCTTCGTAAAAAATTAATATTTTGCGTTATGCATAACAATTCACGTGAGTTATCTACCTCTATGTAATTTATATTATTTATTCTTTCATTGTTCATTATTGGTATTGAAATATAGTGACTGATTTGTTTTCAGAAATCAGAATGATGTGATACGGGGGCAAAGGTAGGTGAGAAAATGATGAACCTAAAATAATTACAAGGTAGAAAAAAGAATAGAATAAAAACAAGCCACTGCCATCTCGCTTGATAGCTTAATTTTGTCCTCTCCACACCTTTTAACTTGTAGTTTGGAGAGTGAATTTTATTCAAAAAATTATTCTAATTAAATAATAATGCCTTTGTTTCGTACCAATTTAGAACGTAAGTAAATAAAACATTTTAATAATGAATTAATTGAACCGATATTGATGTTTTGAATTAGCTGCTGCCCACGTAGTGTTTATTTAATTATAAAAATTTAATTCGTTCATCTTTTGCAGGAATCGGCGACAGATGGAAGCTATAGAGTCCAGTACTTATTCTGTGGACCATGGGTCATGGTTGATACTGCAGTTGTGTTGAAAGGATATTGTAGTTGTGTTGAAAGGATACTGCAGTTGTGTTGAAAAGGAACTGTAGTTGTGCGGAACAGAGACCGTATCATTCATCTGGAACTGTAGTTGTGTTGAACGGATACTGCAGTTGTGTTGAAAAGATACTACAGCTGTGTTGAACGGATACTGCAGTTGTGTGGAACGGATGAACGACCTCTGTTCCGTGCAACTTCAGTTTCCTTTCAACACAACTGCAGTATCTTTTTAACACAACTGCAGTATCCGTTCAACACAACTGCAGTATCAGTTATGATCATGGTCCACAATGCATTGTGGACCATGGTCCACGATATAATTTGCCTATAGAGTCTTTGATTTGTTACTAAACTTTTGGGTTAATATGAGTGGATCACAATTGGCCTAAGGATGCAATGAATTCTGTTAGTCCAAGTAGTATAAATAGATGATGTCAGTAGTGTTGAGGGGCACCATTTTCTTCCTCTGGAATGTCTAAATTCTTTCTTTAAAGTTGTTATCAATGGTCCTGGCTAATTTTCTTTAGCTTGGTTTAGTAAATTGAAGCCCCGGAATTGATTATACTGGGAGATTATTGTTTATTTATTTTTGTTATAAACTTTTTATGCATTTGAGTATTTTTTTTTTTGGTAAATTTACAGGGTCTTTCTCTCCGTCCGTTTAACGGTCCGGGGTCCACCCACGTTCGCTCCGGGAGGCACGGGAGCTGGCCCAAGGGGAATCGTCACTTGTGGGAATTGAACCCGGGTTCTCCCGCAATTCCTCCCCACAAAGAGAGCTCACTTGCATTTGAGTATTAAATATTCTTCTAAATTATTTTAATAGTTGTATTATTAAATTGCTTGGGAAGCTTGCTAGTTATTTATTTGATATAATTATTTGCGACATTAGATAATGATGTGTGCTACAAGTTATTCTAATTTCAGTAGTGACTAAGTTGAATTATTGGCGGCATTAGTGATAATTGGTCTCGGGTATAATATTTTCCTAAATTAAATGCAACCGATTGTGCTTGTGTTATTTTGTTTGTCAATTTTTCTAATTTATATTACTACCACCAAATTAAATCTATAGCGCTTGTCTTAGATTATTTAGTAGTTAGGGGTAATTAAACCGTGTGTGCTTTAGTTACCTACAACTACGGGAAATGAGAATGAAATATGCCACGACAAATATTCATGTGTGTGCGTGTTAGTTACTTTTTGAATCAATGATCGGTGCTAAATTCTGGTGGTGGATGTTGACTAACCAAGGTTTTCTATTCCAAGTGCTTTCAATATTCTATTCTTCATCAATTTTTTTTATTATTTATGGAGTACTTTTTATTCTCGTTATATTCAAAATCTTCATCATTTTCTTAAGCAAAAAAAAAAAAAATTAAACTAATTACTCCTCGTACTAAAAAAAAAAACTAATTACTCCTCGTGGGAACGATCTTTACTCCCGTTACTACGTTTGTAAGGATTTAATTTTGGGAGCCTACGACAGCTTGCCAAAGACAAAGAGTAAGATATTGGAGAAGTCAAATATTGGTATAGTCAGAAAGAGTTAGGTATTATTCCAAAAAGTTAGTTCAATCTGAAGGGTAGTGAAGGGATGTTGAATTAAGGGGAACCTATAAAAACTCGAAGGATTGATTGTTAAATTTTCGAAGAGTTAATTTAGACAAGTTGGGTTTAAGCAATAATAGTTTTAGGTCATGATTTTCTGAAAAACCTATGAACTAATGTGAATTTAATGCAATATGCTCCTCTATTGTATTAAACTCTTTTCTTTTTAAATTTATTACCAATCTTGGTAAAGTATTTTGGCCAGAGTTCAAAGATAACCCTGAAATACCTTTGAACATTTTTAATGCTAAGGGCATTTTAGTCTAATTTTTGGGTAACTCATTTCTACCGCTCGTAGACACGCAAATTTTACTGTGAACCACGGTCCACAAAGCATTGTGGTCTAGTGATATAAACGACGTAGTTTTCTTTTGAATTCTTGGCGCGAGTCAGACGTCGTTGTTAACTCATGTAGACGGCTAATTTCGATCATTCATCGTTCTTTTTTCAGTTTGTTTCGTTTGTATTGTTCTTATTTCTCTCATAGCATGGAGATCCATTTTTTCTTCTGCGAATCATGAATCAAACATTAGGTAGAAGAAATATAATTGTTGAGATTGATTTGAATTCATTGATAGTCGATGATTACAGTTCATTAACCTAGGTTTGTGTCCTTTAATTTACTCATTTGATTGTGCAATTATAAATTTCCATAGTATTTTCTGGTTGATATTGTTATTCAGACCACCTGGGTTAATTAAACCATCAATCAATATTAACAACATAAACCAAATTATCACAACTATACATGAACAATTAAATTTAGAATTCTTAGTTTTAGTAGTAGTAGCTCTTAATTTTGTTTGTAGCCTTTCAATTTATTCCTCATTTTGGTTTAATTAATCTCCGTAACAATCTAGGGATTATTGTCTTTTGATCTTGAACATATTGGAGGGTCATACCATCTTACAAATCCACATCCACCAATACGCATTCCCTGAAGCAAAAACCTCAACATAAGCAACAAGAAAATAAAAGGAATAAAATAAGGGAGAGTGACTTTACCAACAATATCCTTTGTATGTGCAAACCCAAAACTTATTGTCCAGATTATCATTCGTCCACAACGTTCAAAGCTTCAACGAGTGGCTACAGTGATAAATGGGGATCACCATTGAACAACTTCTTGATGAATTGTGACTCCCCTCACTATAGGTATTGACAGAGTGCATCGTACGTAATTTGTTGTGGAAGAAGAAGAATTTAAGAATGGCGTGAGTAATTTGTTGCAGAAGTGTGTAATTTGTTACAGAGAAGAAGAAATTAGGGTTAGGATGGTTGGAAGAAACTTGGAAGATGGTTTATATAACTAACACGCAGCTATTGAAGGGGTGGGAATACAAGAACGTTGTGATATTACCATTCCATCCTCAAAGTAGACGACGATTTAATAGCCAAACTGACGGAAGACCAAATCGTTTACGAAATCAATAATTGAATATTTAATAGTTTGGTAAAATTGATAGTCAAAAGACCAAATCAGTCATTTACTCTTTTAATAATGACACGCCAGTTGCTACTATACGTATGATTTTGCCTGCGGTTACAGGTAATAATTAATTAGTTCTTGGGTCCCAGGCCGTTTGGTTGGGAGGAAGGAATTAGGGGGGAAAAGAATTGTAATTCGGTGGAATTGCAATTCAATGAATAATGTAGGAATTGAAATTACAGTGTTTGGTATGCAGGAATAGGAGTACATGGAATTGAAATGTAAGAAGCGACAGAATGACTAAAATGCCCTTATGTTGTTGTAGTAGTAGTAGTAGTAATAATAATAATAATAATAATAATAATAATAATAATAATAATAATAATAATAATAATAATAATAATTCATTCAATAATAATAATAATAATAATAATAATTCTTTCAAAATAATAATAATAATAAGTATAATAAGAATAAGAATAAGCTTTAAAAAAAAGAATAACAACAATAATAATAATAATTATTTCAATAATAATAATAATAATAATAATAATAATAATAATAATAATAATAATAATAATAATAATTTCAAAAAAAAAAAACAAAAAAACAAAGGATTGAGAGGAGGGGCAAAACGGTCTTTACACCCATATAATTGCCCCTCCTCTCCACCGAATTACAATTCATGGGGGGTACCCCATGAATTGTAATTCACCATTTGGAAGGAATTGCAATTCTGCGGAATTTCAATTCCCTCCAACCAAACACTGTAATTGCCAAATTCATTGAATTCTAATTCAATGAATTACAACTCCCCCCAAATTACACCCAACCAAATTCAAGTTGATAGGTTTAATTGTAACTTTTCAAAATTCAAGAATCTAATTAACTTCTCGTATAAAGTTCAGTAGTGGTGTATTTGACCTTTTTCTCAATCACTCTCAAAAATCTTTTCATAATCAAGAATGGCTAAAGAGCAAAACCCTAACCCCAAGCCCACTCGGATCGGAAAGAACTCAGTCAACAAATAATGGCAGCTTCTATTCTTGATCGTGAGGGTCACAGGAGGCATTTACAAGATATAGAGGAGACCCAAAAAATCATTAGGGCATTTCAAGGGTGTGGTCTAATAAGATATTTATTATGCTTTCCTTACACTACTGCTCACAAAATAGATGTTGTGGAATTCAATGTGAATGCTGAAGTGGTTAATGAGGGGATAATTAAGGTCCACTCTAAGTGGAAGGTAAATCATAATAACCCCTATTGAAGTTTAAGGACTGCATGCTTTCAACTTTCCTATGGTCGAAATTAAAGCTAGCGCTCATCCAGATTTTTCCAGTCATACTTTCAACACTATTTGATATTTCCTCGATCTCATTCTATCTGTCCTACTTACTATTCATTGATCAACCAAACTCTCTTCAATTTGTTAATTTTCATTAGTATGTTTTACCAGTCATTATACCGTGGACTAGGGTCCATAATGCATTGTGGACCATGGGTCATAGTTGATACTGCAGTTGTGTTGAAAGGATACTGCAATTGTGTCGAAAGGAAACTGCAGTTGCACGGAACAGAGGCCGTGTCATCCATCTGGAATTACAGTTGTGTTGAACGGATACTGCAGTTGTGTTGAACAGATACTGTAGTTGTGTTGAACAGATATTGTAGTTGTGTGGAACGGATGAACAACCTCTGTTCCGTGCAACTACAGTTTCCTTTCAACACAACTGCAGTATCTTTTCAACATAACTGCAGTATCCGTTCAACATAACTACAGTATCAGCTATGATCATGGTCCACCATGCATTGTGGACCATGGTACACAATATAATTTGCGATGTTTTACTTGTTTTTAAATTTGAATTTTTGTGTTTAATAGTATTTTTAGTGTAATTTTTAAATATATAAATTCTGTATATTAATACGTTCTAAATCTAATATTATGAAAATTTGAAACACGTTATTTTGGCAATTGGATTGAAACGACAGGCCAACACTAGAGATAGGGAGCATAGATATTTTAACATGGGTAGGGAATACCCAAGGTATAGGTATTTATATATATATATACACAATAGTCAACGATAAAAGAGATCGTCAGACACAATTACACCGAAGAGCAGAGATCGAGTAGACAAAACATGGCGGAAGGAAATGACAAGGGCTGCGTTTGTGTAACCGGAGGGACTGGGTTTCTGGCATCACGCCTCATCATGAAACTCCTCCAACAAGGCTACGCCGTGAACGCCACCGTGAGATCTCACCGCGACGGGAGCCCCAAAGACGCGAGCTTCCTCACGAGCCTGGAAGGCGCACTGGGGAGGCTCCGGATCTTCGTCGCCGATCTGGACAACCCGGAAACCTTTTCCCCGGCGATCGAAGGGTGCGTGGGCGTGTTCCACGTGGCGCAG
>CM008334.1:39925308-39943682 GCA_002525835.2 Ipomoea batatas | reverse complement strand
GTTCGATGGGGCAATTGAATGTTGCAAACAAAGAGGTTTACTTTAGTTGTGATGTTTTTTCAGTTTATTTTATTTTAGTCTATGTGAGTTCAAGTTTAAATTTATGAGAATAAGGTTGGAATATTTTCCAAATAATGACTATTTGTAATTTCTGTCTGGTTTGCAATAAAAGTCAGCTTTTCGTTTTAATTTCATTTATTGTGAATTTTACTAATTTCGTTTGCTATAAAAGTACGTAACTTCATTAAAATTCAAATTTCTATACAAGTTCCAAGAATGAAACATGTCTAATAGGGAAGGATTCTAAAAGTCATATCAATAAAGTTTGACTCATAAACTAAGTAGCAGAGAGAAAATTTCAACATGAGCTACTGTAAATGATCGAAAATGAAGATCAAAATTGTGAATGCATCAAATCAAACTACAACAACCAAGAATTCAAAACCCAAAATTATCTCACTCCAGAGGATAAATTTGATCATTTATAAAAATAAAAATTAATAAAAAGGGACATGAAGACTTGAAGATAAGAGACACGAGAGCATGCAAGATTGACGAGAAGCAAGAAAGCGCAATACAAAATCTTCAAGTTCTGAGAAATACATTCTTCATAGAAATATCCCGCAGAACAAGACTAATTAATCCTTCTTAAAGTCTCTAAGAGTTGGAGATAAAAGAAAAATATACTTTTCTTTTATCACATATCTCTACTAAATATAGATAGAGGGCATAGTAACGAAAGGAACTTAATTGTGAAAACCTTGTAGAATGCAGGCTTGGTGCAAAAGCACTATTGTATCTAGGCAATTGATATAGTGAATTCTTCCTGAAGATAGGAGTAGAGTGAAGTAGAATGATTGCATCACCTTCAAACCACAATATAAATTATTATTGGTCCATTTCTATTTTATTTACTACTTTCACGTACCGCATGCTCTCAACATTCATAATCCTATGAAGTTTTGAACATTACACTTCACATACATTTATTCCGTTGTGCACTCTAAGTTAGATTTTATTTTAAAGTATTAAATATTTTTCGTACTTATTTCATCAAGTCTAACGCACGTAGAGATAATGTGATAAAGTACAAAATTGTTTAAAATGTTTATTAACCCCCCTCTAGACATTTTACCACCCAATCGGCCCAACATGTATTTGCTAGAGTGGGTTTTTTCTTCCTTGTACTTGAGCTTTATGTTACAAGGAATATGTCCTTAGAAAGTTAGTGCAACTAGATTTTCTAATTTGTCTTTTTAAAAGTTCTGCTGTGCATTGAACCTTCACTTTTAATTTTAAAACTTAGCCTCTTAGAGATCATAGTGGTATAAGATTTTGTTGGGGGACTTTGTCAAATATATCGTGGGTCAAATTGGAGCAAAAGAAAAACAAAATCATGGTGGTCACCAACGAACCTTGATGCGCCTTATGAGCGAGTGAAATGCTCATGCGGATAGAAACTTTTTTTTTTTCTTCAAAAAACCCAAATAGCATGCTAAGGATCGGGTGGTTCAGTGGCATCAAACCCTTCCCTTTATACGGGAGGTGGTGGGTTCAAGCCTCAGTGGAGTCAATACTGACTCTTGTGCTTCAATAGATTGAGAAAGTAGTTATGAACAGATACTGCATTCTAATAGAGTTAGTTGTATTAAAAACTGTCTCTCCCCTCTCTATTCTTTTCTTCCAACTCAACCAAAATCCCTCAAAAACACAACCAAAATCCCCATTGGAAATGTCATTAAATAACGGTGCAACTTTACTAATCTCCAGTGCTACTCTTCTACTTTACATTCTCTTCTATCAAACTATGCCTTTTGAATAGTTAAGTCTTCTCATACTCTATCTCACTAGTTTGAGTATCTCTTCTATCAATTACAACGAAACTCTGTTATTGTCAAATCTATTTAATTAGTTTCACCATGCATGTCCTTGGATGAAACAAACTCTTGTATCATAGGTTGTCGGATCTTTTAATAATACAAATCTTTCCAATTAATAACTCTTCTTTTTTCTTTTCTTTTTTTTTTGTTTGTTTTTGGTGCGTAATTTATAACTCTTCTATTTAGACACTGTCACTTCTTATTGTTTTAAGTCTTCTACCTGAGAACTCTTCTACATAGTTACTGTTGGAAAAATAGCACTAAAATGGCCTTTAAGTGGTAATTTTGTGGTACAATTTTAAGTGGGGTCCACAACCGATTTGGGCCGGGTCAAAGTGGATTCGGGTTCTTCGTAGCGAGACGAAGAGATCCATATATTGTACGCTCAAAATGGATAATGGGTGAATGCGAAATTAGTTCTCAAAGTAGACCCATTTGAGATGTGTTAAACAATAGAATATCAAAACTAAGTATTCGTATATATGTTCTGTGTCTAAATGTACAGGAGAGTAGAGCTATATATACTAGTGTAGAACTTAACTAACCCTAGCCACAGGTTACTAACACTAAAACCTAGGGCTAAGAGTAGATATCTCAACTAACCATTATATTTCTAACACCCCCCCTCAAGTTGGAGCATAGATTTCAACATGCCCAACTTGTTACATATGTGTAACATGAACCATAAGACTCCAAATCTAGAACTATAAGTCTTGAACCTTCGAACCATGTTGTGCCAAGTCAGTCCACAATGCACCTTGTCCGTACCAACATAGCTTCCACAAAGCTACAAACTAGGCCAAACACCACAACCGCAGCGCACCTGCCTCTCACACCCCACACCCTTATCACCGCTGCTTAACACCGCAGCGCACCAGCCTCACACTCCACAAACCCTTATAATCGCTGCCTACCACCAGTGTTTTCTCGTTTTCTTGTTGCGTGCACACAAACTGGTTCTTCCTGAACCATTCTTCAGCCGCCGGCCTTCCATAATAGCCGCGATATATGCCAGGTCCACACCACCCCTGGCACCTGTGCTGCCCATCACTGCAACACCCCTGTGCAAGGACTACCTCAAACTCTCACACCTTGGCACTCAAAACAAAAACCTACTAACTAATTATTTGTCAGCTTCCATCCCAGCAGCCTCACCATTAACTTACTACCCAATCATTCTCATTTTCAACACTCCAGCATCAACACCCTACTAACCACAACCACCGTTGCTGGCAGCCACCACCCACCACTGCCGGAAAGCTTCACCGGCCACCACTGCTCGCCACCGCTGTGGTTCTCTAGACAACACAAGGAAAGACGTTGTTGAGTGTAGTTTCAGCGCGAGGACTGTCGACCCACTCATCCATGGCCACACAGATGTCGGAAATCGCAATGCCAATGACAACAAAAGCACCATAAAGAACGAAGGGTCACCACCAACAACAACCACTCACTGTTGCTGCGAAGATAGGGAAGCCAACGAGAGCAAAGAGGGAGAGGGAGACCTGACGGTTGAGAGACCACCACTCCAGACCTACTGGGCTTATCAAGACGAGCCTACCAGACCAAACTCCGACCAGAGTAGCCGCCGGAACAGTGCACACGCGCTGGCGCGTGGTGTTAGAGACCTCTAACTGCAGCGGCGCGTGGCAACGTGTCAAAACTCCGGTGGCTGCTCCGCTTCCTCTAGCAAGCGTCGCCTCCCTACTCCGACCAAAGCCCGCTCCCCACTCAACCTCGCTTTGATACCATGTTAAACAATAGAATATCAAAACTAAGTATGCGTATATATGTTCTGTGTCTAAATGTACAGGAGAATAGAGCTATATATACTAGTGTAGAACTAACCCAAGCCACAGGTTACTAACACTAAAACCTAGGGTTAAGAGTAGATATCTCAACTAACCCTTCTATCTCTAACAAGATGGAATTTGAAGTGAGGAAAAACTTATGAAGCTTTGTCCCACATTGGTCGGGAAGGAAGATTTGCCCCACTATAAATACAAGAGGCTTTTTAAGGCTAATTGACTTGTATGGCATAGAGGCTCTCTCTCTCGCGCAGGGGGGAGGGGGGTGCAAATCAAATCCCAAACTGAGCCTGAAAAGGCTTGACTCGTGTATGTCGGCCTTGCGGGCTAAGTTATGCCATATTTTCGAACAAGTTTTCCATCTCAGAACCACAGGTTCGAGACATCAAGATGAGCTGACCTCTCGCGAGAGGTAGTTCGATGTCTCACGGTTAGCGGAGTCGACCTCTCGCGAGAGGTCGTTTGCGTGCGAGTGCGATGTCTTGAAGCATGCATTACTTGACGTCTCGCGGTATTACAGAATTAAATTGATTAATTCCAATCATTATTTTCAGAGTTATTTTCTGAATAATGGACTTGGTAGTGCGTGTAAATGTTGGTTAGTGGCAGAATTAATATTCTGCTAGTGGGCGGAGGTTACTAATGGATTATCATTGCCATGATTAAATGCTATGATCCACTCTCCTCTACTATATATTCGTAGGTGAGCAGCAGGTTTTGGAACACACCAAGAACATACGAAATACACTGGTTTTCTCCCTCAAAACACTGCTCATCATTCCTTCAAGCCACCTGCGTTCATCCCACGTCCTAGTTCGCCGAATCCAAGTTTGTGTGCTCAAACGTAGGATCGTAGTACGTTTTATCCTGGGAAACCTAGACCGCAACGCTCCAGCACCCAGGAGGCGGTAAATAAGGTTTTAAAGATAGTGGCAACACGACTCATGCTTCCAACCATCCCGAGATCGTCCGATTTTCATCCGTTGGCTTTATCAGGTTTATTAAACCTTTTGTATGTTTTACTTTTCCTGTGTAATTATCCTTCGTGGATATTTTTTGTTGTATTTTCCATTTTCTATTGAATTTCGAGAACCAATTTCCCTAAAGTTACATCTTCTAACAGGGTTATCTTATATTAGTATAAGTCTTATGAATAGTGTGATCTTTATTGGGACTTTTACAACATCTCTTGTGAAATTATATCTTTTAATAGTTCAAGTGTGAACTCTCATGCTTTGTACATATATACATTTTGAGCATAATTTTGAATTTAAAATTTTACCATTGACATTGTCTCATATAAATTTTTAAAAATATTTTTCCATTTAATTTATTATGCTTGTAGTAATTAAACTAAATTAGTCATAGAACAGCCTATTATTAGTTGTCTTGAGACAATAAGAAAATTGTTTATGAAAAGGTTGTTTGAGAGCAAGGAAAGGGCAACACATTGGGCATCTATAACATGTCTTAAGATTTTACACATGATAAAAGTCATAAAAAAGCAAGCAGCAAGATATATAACTACTCAATGCGACTCCAATCTATTTTAGGTAAGTTGCCTTTATGGTGATCAACAACAAATTGACTTGGAGAAGAGAAGTGGTAGCTGCAGAGTATTGGATCTAACTAGAATCCCTTGTAAACATCCAGTGTCTGTCATTTGGTTTAAACATGGTAAGGGACCAGTTTTTTATTATGTGCATCCATGTTATGTAGGACAGAATATGTCGATTATCCACAAAATAATACACACACACACGCACGCACACACACACACAAAAATACATATACATATACATATATTATAAATTTCAAAAAATATATAAATATATAAAATATATAGTTCAAAATATATATATATATATATATATATATATATATATATATATATATAACACAAATAATGAGATATATTTTACGGAAAAATAATCTAAACACTACTAGTACGAAACTAGTACAAGGATTTAATTTTATAGAAAAATTAATCCCACCACAATTTGGTTTGAAACCAAAACAGTATACATATATAAAAATATATAAGGGATTTAAATTTAAGAATTAATCCCTGTGTACCAAGAAATAGAGAAGAAGAAACGAAGGATCCAAGTCGTGTGATACCCACACTGTCCTTAAAACCGATTCCTCACCTCCCAGAAGTGCTAGGAGCGTTGTGATGTCAGTCTCCCAGGATAAAATGGATCAATGAAACTATATTTGAGAACTCAAACAATATTACCTTCGACGAACTAGAACAACAAGCTTTGAACACAACTCTAATGGAAGAATGGGCAAAGCTTCGGGAAGGTGTGACAACGTTTTGGAGGATGAAAATATTATTTTTCTTGGCTTGTTAAATCACTGCCCAAACTCACAAATTATATAGAAGATGTGGGATTAAATAGCATTTAATCATGGCATTAATCTGATATTAAAATAAGTTATATAACCCTATAACCGCTAACCATTATCTGAGAATTAAATTTTTAATAAAAAATTGAAATTAATTCGAAATTAATTCCATAACAGATGAATTAAAACTCTGAACAGTCACTGCCCGATTCGTACACGAGACGAGATAACGATGGGTTAAGTCTTCGGCCAAACCCGAACCATCAATTCTGGTTCATGATTCGCGCTGTCAGAAGGCCGAATCATTAACTATTCTACTTCACGCTGAGGTCGAACCATTAACCCAAGTTGTGGTTCGCGCCAAAACCGAATTCATGACCATGAGTTGTTCACGTAATGGCCGAACCAATACAAGAAGGTCGAAGACATGATTAGATACGAAAATGTAGCATAACTAAGTCCGCAAGGGCAGAACAACATTCGGACCCGCAGGTGCCGGTGTACATGAGTCAAGTCTTTTCAGGCTCAATTTGGGATTTGATTTACACCCCTCTGCGCACAAAAGAGAGCCTCTATGCTACACAATTCAACAAGCCTTAGAAAGACTCTTGTATAAATAGTGGTGCAAACCCACTTTTCCAAACCAATGTGGGACAAAAGCTTACCTTCATTTTCCAACTCTAATGGGTCTACTTTGAGAACTAATTTCTCATTCAACCATTATCCGTTTTGAGCGTACAATATATCAATTTCTTCGTCTAACTACGGAGAACCCGAATCTACTTTGACCCGACCCAAATCGGAGGTAGACCCCACATATAATTGTACTATAAAATAGCCACTTAAAATGTCATTTTATGCTATTCTTTTCCAACATTTTATAGAATAGACACCTATCTCAAGATCTATGCAAGCTCAATAAAGCCAATGGCAGGCCCGGAAGAATGACATTTAAGTGACATGGATCCTCCTCTACCACGTTGATATAGTGCTAGACCTGGGAGACCTAAGAAGCTAAGGAAAAGAAGTGCGTGTGAGCTTTCAAAAGATGAAGAAAAAGTTGCTAGAACACATATCAAGCTACATTGTACAAAACGTAGGAAACTAGTATAGGGCATAATGCAAGAACATGTCCACTAAACCTACCCAATTTACAGAAACAGGTATTTCATTTGCTTATTCAATATTCAATGTTCAAAATTTGCAGAACACAGTACTTAAATTAACATTTTATTTCATTTATTTTGTTACAGAAACCAAGGAAAAAGGTAGGAAGTAATTCACATGTACTAACTAAAGAAGCCCAAGCTGTCATTGATGAAGTTGTAGGCCATCTTCAGAACACAGTTGGTGAGTATTTAACTAACTTCTTTGGATCATATTATTTTCTAATTATAATTTAGTATACATTGCAAATACTTCAGAAAATGAACATATAGAAGGACATGATAGTGCTTTGGTGGAAGTAGATTTTTTTAAGACAGGATGGTGTTGACTTTGGTCTATTTAGAAAATGCACACCTATTGAGGTAGAGCCAACCCCACAAAGAAGAAATTATTAGCTTCAAAACTAGATCAAGATGTCAATTGAAGTCTAGTTTTCATGGGCATTTATGCTGTTAATGTTGTAGAAATTTAGTTAATGTTGGATTGACACTATTATATTACATTTTCATTGCTTTTTTTTAGATGTTGACATTGTTTTGTTAATATAAGCAATAGATACCTTTTGGTTCATTATGTTGACGGTGTAATGATTTTTCTTAGTCACTAAACAAATTGATACATTTTGGTTCATTATGTTGACAATGCAGTGCAATGATTTGCTTCATTTGTATAGTCACTAGTTCACTACTATAAATATTGTTTGTCAGAAACAAGCAAAACTGGTACCTTGCCATATTTATGGTTCATTTGATTCATTATGTTGATAGTGCACAACAGTTGCCATGTTTTTTGGTTCATTTGGTTTATTCTGTTGAGAGTGTAGTCAGTAATGAACCACTAATGAAGACATTTGCAATGCAGCTACTAAAACATAAATCCATTTTGAAATTATCTAAGTAGGTGTATTGCAAATCACTAAACAACATATTAACAGTACCAAATATTCTATTGTGGGTGGAGGATTTCTTTCTCTAGAATCTTTTGCTCTGGCATCTCTCTAGAAACCACACTCGTATGCTCTTCGCTGTTCATCCAGATTCTTAGTTGATAAGCACCAAGGATAGCACTTATAAGGGGTCTTTATTAGATTAAAATCACATCGTTTTGGCATCCATTTACAACAATTGCATGCATTTCAGCTCAAATGCGATTAGTTTCCTCTAACAACATTTCTAGAAAGAGTTTTGAAGCATTTCACAGGTTGGAAAGGGATTTGAAGCTAAAATGGAGCAAAAAGATGAACAAGCCAGCATGCAGTAACGCCCCACGCCCCCTCACACGCTTGTGGCTGGGCATGGAATCATTCCAGAGAGCCCCCACGCCACTCACACGCGTGTGAGCACTCGTGGTCGGGCCAAGGGTTATTTTGGGAAAATTGTCCCTTTTCTTTGTCACCTATATAAATCCCTTTTGTCCAAAACCTAGAGAAGGAGCTTAGATCAGAAAAAAAATTGATAGAATAGGATAGTTAGATCTAGAGGGTTTTCTCCCCTCTTGGGGGAAAATTCCTTTCATAGATAGAATAGATTAAGGGCAAGAAGGAAGATTGGGATTCAAGATCAAGGTTGTAAGGCCCCCTTTTCCAAAGGGGTGGTAACCATTCTCTTTAATTTCTAATCTATTACTTGTTTCTTTGAATTTCCTTTCCCTTTCTTGTTTCTTCTTATGCTAGAGTAGATTAGAAAGGGGATTGGTGGCCCCATGGTAGATCTATGTGGATGTTTAATATTATTGTTATAATTTGTGAATTGCTTGCTTGTTGGATGTTGAACTTGTGTGGATGATGTTCTTTAAGCTTTGTGCCTTTTGTGGCCACATTAGGTAGCAAACCCAAAGGAAGTGAGTGTGTGCGCGATAGCGGCCACCTACGAGTCTCACTCACCCACATCTCCGCTCTTAGTTCGAAAGAACAAGATCCGAGAGGAGTGGTAGACAAAGTGTTTGATGAAATGCCCCAACCGAATGAGGATGTGGGAGTCCAAAGTGTGATGCCACTTGGTAGTGTGCCATGAACTCCCTAATCTATTCCGTAATTTGCATTCATAAAACCATCCAAAGATAAACCACATAGAAAAGCCTAAAGCCCCAATCTCTACTTTACTTTTCTTTACTATACACAACCTTTATCAACCTTTCCCTTACCAATGAATCCAACTCATAGCCATTCCCGTAACTCTTTTCCTTCAACATCTTAGATGCCATCACACCCATTCGATTCCCATTCATCATCATTAGTCCTATTGGTTTCTAGATCGTATTAATGGCTTGTATGTATACATTTATTACAAATCATTATTATGCATTTACTCTTAGTCAAAATCAATCTCAGTTTGACTTGGAGTTTTGTTTGATTCGCTAGCAGTATGCTGCGACTCGCCATTTCTCTTTCGCTTCTTCCAATGTTGATTCACTCATCAATTTAGTTTTTCCTCATGATTCTTTGAGGTCTGTTATTCCTCTCGTCTTCTTCGGTCGGTTACCGCCGGCATCTCGCTTGTGGGAAGGGCTTTTTTATTTCCTTGGTTAGTGGCAAGTTTGGCAGGTTTTGCTTTGGGAGTGCTTGTAACACCCCACTTTTTCAACTACCAAAAATACGGGTATAATTTAATTTTTTTTTTTTACAACAGCGGAAGCTTAAACAACAACTAAAAGGAAAAAGGAGTGTTATGCCACGTTCGAGTATCTCTCTTATACTCAAACGCACAAGCAAAACCTACTACCAAAATTACTATTACAATGGTGGAATTCCTAATGGTACAATAAAATCTTTATACAACGATTCACTCTCATGCCAAGTGCCATGCCAAATATTTCCTGCAAAAACACTATGGTAGAAACAAAGTCAGCACGACGGCTGGTAAGACATACTCTACCCCGTAAAACATTTTGCACATAGCACATAGCACTTTGGAGCACATATATTTCCACATAATGAATTTAGCCCCTTAATATATTCTTAATCTCATAAAACAATAATCTTTAATCCATTAGAAATATAACTTGAGGAAATCACACATCCAAATATGTATAAAAATACATATCAAAATATCTATACATTTCTAAGAGATAAAGTCATTGCCTATTCATAATCCAAAATATCTCAACCGCTATTTCCTCAAGATTCACCATATATATACAATCTTTATCTCAATATTTCCATATAACAATTTCCTCAATATATATCATAATATCATCTTTATCATAACTTTTCCATATAACAATTTCTTCAAGAATATCATAATATCATCATTACTCAAAATTTCTTTAAATCATAACTTGTTCACCAAAGAGAGAATTCCATCCCTCAAAATAAATTCCAAAGTAATAATTCCAATATCTCAAAATAATTATCAAAGAGATAATTCCAATATCTCAAAATAAATACCAAAGAGATAATCTCAATCTCTCAAAATAACCACCAAATAGAGAGTACCCAAACTCTCACAATAACCACCAAAGATAATTCTTCAAATAATTGATTAAACTTTTCATATATCGAAAAATAGTTTTTATATAAAATATCAAGGAGGAATGGATCCAAATGGAAAGTTTCAACTTCCAAACCAATACCGAACCAATCGGACGAATCCACGAACCGGTGGCCAAAACCAAATCCAAACTAACCGGACGAATCCACGAACCGGTGGCCAAAACCAAATAGAGAGATCTCAACTCTCATCATCATAATCATAATCATAATAATAATAGTCATAAAGGATAGTTCAAAACCTCCAAGTATCACCACCCTCCGGGACAAAATATATAAATAACCATATCCTTCAAAATATCATATCTTACATCTATAATCCAAAATTACTTATTCAATGTCATATCTTATGTCTATAACCTTCATATTCATAATATCCACATACCAATATTTTCCTTTTCATAATCCATATACCAATAATTTCATCACAGTAGTAGGCAAGGCGTGCTAATGAGGAGTTCAGTCATTTGTGCAGAATTTTGATGTGTTGACAGCAACGAATGAGGATAGACAGAAGTTGCAACTTTTGAGAAAGCAAGCATGATTTTATGCTGAAGCAGAGTGCCAATTCTATAGCCAAAAATTGAAACTAAAAAATCTTATTGATGGAGACAAAGGAACCAAATTTTTCCATGATTTAGTCAAAAAGTCCAACCGGGATATGAGTATCTCGTGTATCCTTAATCAGAACAGGCAGCCAACATCTTGGCTAGCTCAAGTTGGTGATCTGTTTATAGATTTTTTCAAGGACCTCCTTGGCAGCTCTAGAAATAGAATGCCGAGTAGAGCAAATTTTCTTAGTGATGGCCCTTTGATCAGCAGCTCCCAACATGCAGTGTTAACCAGAGAAGTATCTAACCAGGAAATCAAGCATGCTTTATTTGATGTGGATAATCAAAAACCCCAAGGCCTGATGGGTACTCAGCTGCTTTCTTTAAGAAGAATTGGGAAGTGATTGGAGAAGACTTTATAGATGCAGTCCGTGAATTCTTTCAGTCTAGGCAGCTCCTAAAATAGATCAATTACACGGTGATTGCTCTAATTCCTAAGACACAACAAACTAATGTGGTTGGGGATTTTTGGCCCATTTCTTGTTGCAACGTCATTTACAAGGTTAACTCCAAGGTTTTGGCAGCAAGACTCAGCATAATGTTCTACCATCTCTCATCGATCGTGCCCAAGCAACATTCATTGGTGGAAGATCAATGTCTGACAACATTTTTCTTACTAGGAACTTATTAGAGGCTATGCTAGAAAGCGTATTTCTCCCAGATGTATGTTAATGGTGGACCTAAGGAAGGCTTATGATACAATTGATTGGACTTTCATTGAAGAAGTTCTCTCAAGGTTAGGCTTCCCGGACCAGTTCATCAATTGGATTTTGCAATGCATCACAACCACATCCTTCTCTATCTCTATAAATGGTGGAATGTTTGGCAAATTCAAGGGAGAAAGAGGCTTGAGACAAGGAGACCCCATCTCTCCACTTATCTTTTCTTGTTGCATTTAGTACTTGTCTAGAAGCATCAAAGTTTTGACAGGTGATCCTGGGTTTTCGTATCACCCAAACTGCACTCAACATAGAATTACACACTTGGCATTTGCGGATGACCTCATGTTATTCTGTAGAGGAGATGGTCCATCTGTCAAGGTTCTTTTGGAGGCTCTTAAGCACTTAAAAGAAACTTCTGGACTCACTATAAATATTGGCAAATCTAACATTTTTTGTGCAGGTATTAATGGAAATGCCCTGGATTTTGTTGATTTTCCAGTTGGTTCTCTACCAGTTAGGTACTTGGGTGTACCGTTGGTCCGTTGGATGCTCAAAGGCTCAAAGTTACTCACTTTTCTCCCCTCATTGAGTTTGTCTCCCGTAAGATTGCAGCCTGGAATGGCTGCAACTTGTCATATGCGGGAAAACTTGAGTTATTAGCCTCAGATATTCAAGGGACGATTGGGTTTTGGCTTCAAAATTTTTCTCTTCCTCTTACTGTCATTGATCACATCACTGCCATGTGTAGAAGCTTTCTTTGGGGTCATAAATCTGCACCTATTGCGTGGGACAATATTTGTATCCCTGAGCATGAAGGTGGTTTGGGTTTACATAATCTTAGAATTTGGAACATGGCTTTCACGTCAAAGATTCTTTGGGATATTCACAGTAAGCGTGATTCCCTTTGGATCAAATGGGTTCATGGTGTGTATATTAAATGTGGAGATTTTTGGGAGTGGAGTCCCAAGGCTAGGGACTCACCGCTAATGAAAGTTGTTTTTAATATGAAAAATGCCCTTGTTCAACATTTTGGGAGCGGTCTGGCAGTGACCATTTGGCGCGTCTGTTTCTTCTCACAGCCTTTAAGAAAAATAAGTTCAACATTTCAATGGTTTATGATCTTTTGAGGCATAGAGCCAATGTGGCAGTCTGCTGGAAATTTGCCTGGAGATTTTCTAACTGGAAATTTTCTCCAGTTTTCTGGAAATTTGGAAAATTGGAAAACAGAAAACAGAAAACATGTTTACTATCACAGTTTTCCATTTTGAAAACAGAAAATAATTTTCCAGTTTTCTAGAAAACTGAAACACTATAAAAAAAACTGTTTTCTAAATGGAAAACAGAATCAACTATAATCTATTAGACTATATGTCACTATAACCACATTCTCACCATTATCTACTTACATATTTATTCATTACTATGATTACATTTATTATCATCTTCTTTTACTTATCATCATCTTCTATATTTTCTACTTGCATTACTTATTTAAGCATATAACTTATTTGATTATGCTTAAAATTATACATTATTCACATTATCAAAATTAAAAATTGAAATCTATACCAAGTTTTATATTTGGATTGAACTCAATTGATTATTGGTTTGAATATTTTTAATTATGTTATATCGGATACAAGTTTGGTCCAGATATCGGATATCGAAATTTCACATATATTACTATATTAGAATTCAAAATAAAAATTATATATTATATACATATCATTCAAATGAATATATCCAAACATATTTTAAATATTAGCTCAAAAAATATTAATATTATCTAAACTAAATTTTATGTAAACTTAATAAGTTATTGGTTCAAATATATTTTTATTTATGTTATATACAGATATAAATTTGGTTCGGATATCAAATGTAAAATTTTGACATATATTGGACTTAAAAGTAAAAAATATATTTATTCTATTTAAACCAAATATATTTTAAAATATTTTAAATATAAGGTCTAAAAATCACTCGAAATTAAACTTATTGTTAATTTTATAACGTTAATCTAAAAAAATAAATTTGAAAAAATAAGTGTTAGTAAACAAGTTTTCTAAATAGAAAACAGAGAATGAAAACTGGAAAATTAGAAAACAGAAAACAGAAAACAGTTTTCTGTTAGTAAACATGCCCTTGTATTCCTCGTAAATTCTCCTTTATTTTTTTGGATGGCTCTTAAAAACAGACTCCTTACAAAGGATCGTCTGATTTTGGATGACAATGAATCTGAATGTTCCTTGTGTGTAGGGCAAATTGAAACTGCTAACCATATATTTTTTAGATGTGCCTTCTCCTTGCAGGTGTGGAATAATATCAGTGAGATAATTGGCTTTCCAAAATAGACTACAGCCATCCGAAGTTCTATTAAATGGATCAAAAGGCTTTTTGGTGGGACTAGGAGACATTCTAAAGGCATGGTTGTTGCGCTAGTTTGTACAGTGTATCACATTTAGAGGTATAGGAATTCAGTGATCCATGATGATTGTAGACAGCAATTGGATGGTCTTGGTCATACTATCATTTCTGATTTGTAGAGAGTTGTTTACTCTTTTCCACCCTAAAAAAAAAAAAAAAAATCTCTCTCCATTGTTTTTGTGTTTGTTTTCCTACTTTTGGTTTAGCCCTAACTACTTGGTTTTTTCGGGGCATTTAGTATCTGTTTCTCGAGGTATGTTTTTAGTTGTTCTTTTGTCTTTGAGTGTTTGGGTTCTAGCCGTGTTGGGACCTCCTCTTGTCTCCTCCTGTTGCTGCTTCATTGATGTTTGACCATGTTTTGTAGTTTGCTAGCCTTGGCTAATCTTCTCGAGTTTTAAGATTTTATTTCCTGTGATTCGACCTCTTTTCTTCTTTCCTTTTCCTTTCGTAGCCTTCTGCTGTTTTGGGTCGTTTCTTGGTTTATGCCTTTATTTTATTTAAAAAAAAAAATTTGCAGGCTTGGAGTGTTTTCCTGGGTTTTTTCTTTGTTGGTGTCTAGGTCTCTTTTCTTGTTCGGTCTCTCCTCGTGTTTTTAGAGTGTGCACCGCTTCTTTTCCCTTTTTCCCGTGGTCTCAATTTAGTTGTGTTTTCTTTTCCTCTTTTGCTTGTCCCCAGGGGTGCTTAGCTGATGCCTCTAGTAAACGTTTGCATTCCTTGTTAGTTACTTGCTTTTTTGCTGGACTCCAGGGTATGCCCCGTGTACTTGTATTTTTGTAGCAACTGCTCTCCTTTTGCTGCCCAGTTTGCTCGCAATTTCCCTTTGCTCTTTAGGATTGGAGTGCTATGCTGGGGCTTGGCCCTCTGCTGGTGTTTTTGAGTGGTGCTTCTACTTTTGGATCTTGTTTTGCTAGTGGATCCACCCTTTGAGGGTCCAGATGATGCTGCTGTGGCGCTTGAGTTTTTGGATGGAATTTCCATGTTTAGTAGTAGGATCTAGCGCTGGATGATCCTCTATATCGCTCCAGTTGTTGGAATGAAATAGTCATCATCCAGTTCCGTGTTTCATTAGGGTTTTGCGCTCGATCCATTAGCTATTGTATATACTTAGCTTTTAGGCTTTTCCCTATACTAGTTCCATTATGTGCCTTTATGGCGTTTTAGGGTGCTATTGTATTCTATCAGGGAATGCCCTGAGTATTTGTCATATGCTTTCGGGTTAATATACACATTTACATTTACCCAAAAAAATGGATAACAATTAACTTGAAAGTTTCAAATGGATAACAAAAGTTCATTCCAAATAAGGGTGTGTTTGAAAAGCATGAAAATGATTTCTAGAAAATGAGTCATTCAGAAATCATTTTCCTTTCTTGTGTTTGGCTGCAAAGCAGAAAACTGTGTTTGTATGTTTGGTTCATTTTTCAGAAAATGAGCAAAAAAATGAATAGAATTGTATAATTAAATATTTTAGTTAATTTGTTTAAATATAACAACATTTATAATAACAATTTTCAATATAATCAACAAATGACTAATAAAATATCAAAATAACTAACCAAAGTATTACAATTGAAATAACAAACCAAAATAACTAGTTGATCATTGCATCCAACGTCTTACAATCCAAAATAAGATATCAAAATAACTAGTTGATCATCGCATCCCACTCTTACAATCCAAAATAAGATTTCAAAATAACAAACTAGCAATCCAACATGAAAGTCTTATCATCCAAGAGAAAGTCATAAAATCCAACATAACCAATATCTAACTTAAAGAAGAATATCACACAATTTATAAAATGAAATAGGTCGCATTCTAATAATGCTAATACATTTTTTATCACCCTCACAGAAAATATTATTTATATAAATATATCGGCCATAATCGATATTGGCAATCTCATCCTCTATTTGATTTTTAGTCCTAAGAAGTTGCAATAGAAGAATCCCAACAGCTAGTATTGCACTTGAATTGATGCACTCATCACAGCAGCACGTACGTACATGATTATTATTCATTTATACAATCCAAAAATGCAAAATAATCACCACAATAATATCACAATTGTTACAAATCATTCATTTATAACAAAAAAAAAAATCACAACAAAATAACAATATCTCAAAAACATAACCAAAATATACATAAAAATCAATAAATCCCCATATTTGTGAAATCAGTCTACCCACTGGTTTCGGAAACCGGTGGGTAGACTGGCTTTGGAAACCAATCCATGGGACTGGTTTTAGAAACGTTTCCTTGACTGGTTTCATAACCAATCCGCCGGACTAGTTTCCGAAACTAGTCCGTGGGACTTGTTTCACAAACCAGTCTGTGGGACTGGTTTCGCAAACCAGTCCTTCAGACTCGTTGTGAAATTAGTCTCATTTTTGCTCAGAAATGGAAAAATGTTTTTAGATATGAGAGTATAAATCATACAAATTGCAAGTGAAAAAGGAAAATGAAGAAACATATCTTGATGGCTTGATGATAGGAAGATGGCAAGAAGAAGAAGAAGAGCAGTTGGAAGCCAAAGGCAGAGGGTAGATGCAAGAGGGCAAAGTTACGCGAAAGGGAGAGGAAATGCATGTTGAGAAGGTTTGGAAAATGACTTCCCCAAAAAAAGGAGAAGTCATTTTCCCCCAAAAGAGGCTTATTTTGAATTGACTAATGGGCTATTTTCTTTTGACCATATTTTCCTTACTCTTCCCAAACACCAACCCGGGTTTCCAAACACACCCTAAGTTCATACCAAATGGTTATATAAGTTCATAATGATACGTAGTATTACCAAATGGATACAAAAGTTCATTAACTGCAAACTTGAAACAACAAAAGCTAAAACTACAAACATTGCCATTACATTAATTGCATCAAACTTACTTCATATTTTTTTGACATTTTAACCAACACAATACCAAACACAACTATTACTACAACTAGATACTTTTTTTTCTTGCACTTAAACTTCCACTGAGCTTCATTGCCAACTCTTGCCTCCCCATTTTAAAGCTTCATCTCAAGTCTACTAATTTTTTCTTTACACGGTTTAGTCTTTTTAGTAATTCCAGAATAATTTTCTTTGCCCTCTTATAAATTGAAAGATCAAACCACTCCATATATCCACAACCTCCATTGTTATGCGATTAAATTACAAATCACATACAAATTTCACTTTAAAAAAAAAAAAGAAACATTGATGAAGAATTTCTTACCCCATTATTTTGACACTGCCAAAATCTTCGTCATGGGTTATCGTTTGTCCATGATGTGTGTAGCTTGACTTCATGGCTACAATATCAATGTTTTACTAGAATTCGTTCACCAAATTCATATTAACTCCGATGGCTAGAAGAAAAGGATGAAATTGACATTTGTTGGGATTGTCTTGTTAGGGTTAACACAGAGAAATAAAATAAAGGGAGAGGAAGAAATGAAATGAATGTGAGAGGAATAAGGTGAGAGGAAGAAAGAAACAAAGAGAAAAAATAGCAAGAGGAAGAAGTTTGGATTGTCTTCTTAGGGCTTAGTGAGAAATAGAATTAGGAGATGAAGATAGTGAGAAGAAGGAGAAAGGAAGAAGAACGGGAGATAGGCAAATAAAATATATTTGAAATGACAAAATTACCTTTCTAATTACAATTCACTATTTTTCTGGTTGGAATCAGGCAATATATGATCAAAAAATTGGACTAGAAGGCCAAATCTTATATTAACTAAAAAGTTATGCACCTAATTAAAAAAAAAATAGTCAAAGAACTAAATATACTTCAACTATGATGGACCGGCAAATTATATTGTGCACCACGGTGCACATAGCAATGTGCATCATGTACCTAAACGACGTCGTTTTGAGCATTGTAAACTAATCATCCGTTTTTTTTTAAAATCACGTTTCCCGTTTCGGCCGGTCTCTGTATTTAGGTTAATATTATGTGTATTTCAGGCAATCATTCTGTGTATTCTAGGCAACCGTT
>CM008334.1:39894227-39916471 GCA_002525835.2 Ipomoea batatas | reverse complement strand
GAAACCAAAGCCTGCGACAACGAAGCCTTAGTGGAAGACAGTTTTCCATTGGCGGAAAATGACTTCCGCCCATTTTGGGCTCATTGTCTCCTGTCAATGGAAATCATTTTCTGTTGATTGGGTTTTTCAAGTGTAGCCAAACATGGGAAACTCGGAAAATAATTTACAGAAATCATTTTTCGGGTTTCCAAACATAGCCTTAGTCCAACTACTTAATTGATATTTTGACCTATATAAATATCATGGAAAAGGGATTATAATGTAAGGAGATTTGAAATCTTTATCACTCCAAGCAATAATATTCAATTTTCTCTAAGGCTATCCTTATCCCAGCAAGTGAACTCCTTTCAAGATGATGTGGAAGGTAATGTGAATTTTTATTTTTGTTTTTTGTTTTATTTTGTTAGCTTATGTGGCTTGCAAGCTTGTTATAATAGCAAGTTTGCAATTGATTTTTTTTTTTAATTTTTAATTTATTTTTTTTTTTTGAGTTCTACTGACTCGGTTACAATGTAGTATCTGTTCATAGCTACTTTCTCAACCTACTGAAGCACAAAGGTAAGTGAGGCTAGTTTTGAAAACGAGAGAATATTATAGGTATGTAGACAAAATAGTAGAGAATTTATAAATTTGATGATGTGAAAATGAGATCCACTTTGAAAGTGAGAGAGTATTGAGGGATAAGAATAGCTTGAGCATATACTTTGTTCCCCACTGGTTGCTTTGCCCAGTCATTGACTGCTTTTGTCGTAGAACGACTAACAGTGGTATTTAAATTTTTTTATTAAAAAAAAATCAGAAATGATGAAATGTTTTTATACCAATTTGACTTGGTAAAATTGCTAATAAATTTTTCAACTTTTGTTTAAAACATTATTTACCAAACAAGCCATTTAACATTAATTTATTATTATTTTTCTAATTTTTTCTTTCTATCTAATGTAATTTAAATCTTAAATCTAAATTATCTATATTAATTTTAAACATGTATAAATAATACTGAATTATTTGTAACATATATGATTATATGGTATCTTTTACTTACTCCATCATTTTATATTCATTCAACTCAAGAGTGTATTTTTAAAACTTGAATTGACTTTCTAAAACAAAAGTATTATATAAAACATATAAAATAAATTTAAAAAGACCTAACTCTAGTTTAAAAATAAATGAAAAAGTGCATTATTCACTTTTAAAGAAATAAATATTTAAAATATTCTATTTTGAGGTGAGGAACAAAAACCTCAATAGTTATTGGATGAGTTGTGTGAATCATGGTCCAAAAACGACGTTATTTAGTGTAACTTTTTTTTCACGCAGCCCATTACAACATATATTTTTATAATTCATAATGTACATTATTCTAAAACATAATGTCTATTATTCTAACTCATAAAATACATTATCTTACTCCAGAATTTTCATTATTCTAATACATAAACTACATTATTCTAACATATAAAGTACATTATTATAACTCATAATATACATTATTCTAACTTATAAAATTCAACGACGTCATTTTAGACCGTGTGTCGATGGACCGTAATTTGCTCAAAAACCTCCGTACAAGTTTTTGTTTTTTTGAAAACTCCATACAAGTATTTGATATTTTAAAAGAAAGAGAAAATTACATTTTTTGCCCCTAAGTTATAGGGTAATTGTAGAATTTGTCCCTAAGTTTTGGTCATACTCACTTTTCGTCGCTATGTTATCATTCGAGTTACATTTTTCGTCCATGAGTTATACTAATTGCAAATTTCGTCTCTAAGTTATTATTACGTTGCACTTTTCGTCCCTAACTTAAGTGTGCAAACTTCAGTTAATCGAAGTTTCGAACCGAATTAACCGTTAAAAAAAAAACATTTAACCATTAACCGAACCGAAAATTTTTGGCTAAAAAACAGTTAACCGAAAATTTATCGAAGTTTACACACTTAAGTTAGGGATGAAAAGTGCAATGTAATGATAACTTAGGGACAAAATTTCCGATTAGTATAACTCAGGTACGAAAAGTGCAACGCCAATGATAACTTGGGGACTAAAAATGAGTATGACCAAAACTTAAAGACGAATTCTACCATTACCCTATAACTTAGCGACGAAAAGTGCAATTTTTCCTAAATGAAAAATCAAATTTTAGTTGATTGAGCATGCAAATTTTACTGTCGACCATGTATCAAAACGATTAATGAAAAGAAACGACTGAAACGGCTCTTGTCTGCAAAACTGCATTTACTTTTAAACACAACTGCAATTCTTTTTCAACACAACTGCAGTTCCCTTTCAACACAACTGCAGTTCCCTTTCAACACAACTGCAGTTACTTTTCGATATAACTGCAGTTTCATTCGACATTATACACTCAAATATGTGAAATTGTTATTCAGTTTCCTTTCAACACAACTGCAGTTCCTTTTCAACACAACTGCAGTTCCATTTCAACACAACTGCATTTCCTTTTTTATATAACTACAGTTTTATTAGACAATATATACAAAAAAAAATGTGAAACTGTTATTCAGTATTAGTTTATATACACTGCAGTTACATTTCAACACAACTACATTTACAGTTCAATATAACTACAGTTTCATTCGATAATATAAAAACAAATGTGAGGCAGTATCTTTGGAGATGAACTGTATTACGGAGTTCCGTTACAACTTACGGTAACCGTTTATCCTACTTACTTAAACGGCATCCTTTTGTGACCATGATTCACAATGCATTGTGGACTATTGTGTACCATGGTCCACCGTATAACGACTGGATTGAGCATGTTACTTTGCGAACAGAGTAGAAGCATCCAGGTTCCATGCAAATTTTCTGGTTCAAAGAAGCCAAAAATAAAAAATAAAAAATAAAAAACCAAATTTTAGTTGATTGAGCATGTTACTTCACGAACTGCGTAGAAGCATCTAGCTGGTTCCATGCAACTTTTCTGGTTCAAAGAAAGTTCCCTACAGGTGTCCCTTTTCCTAGTTTTCTTTCGAATTCATTGGTTCACTTTTCCCAGTTATAAATTTGTGTTGATTCTCTTCCCATCTCTTCTTCATCAGCATTCCAAATCCAAGGAAGCTTAGCTTGCTCAGCTAATTAAGGTAATCATTTCATATTCCTACAATCACCTTTGTCTCAATCGTGTGTCATAGTTACTGGATAGGATAACATATTCTCCCAAACCCAAATTTCTGCTAATTCGTTTTCTTTTCATTCTCCGAGACTATTTGACTGGCAAATATACCAGAATTCACATCAAATTGTTGGTTTAAAAGTAAGAAAAGAGGAACCCAGAGAAAAAGTTTTGATCTTTGTGCTTTTATCTAATCTTCATAGCCTGCATATTTATGCCTAGAACCCCAAGCTATATGGGGTTACCACTACGCAATTTTATTTTTTGTTGGGGAGACTCGAATTCGTGACTTACAACTCTAAAAACTAGAGTTAGTAGCAAAGATAAAATTTATTTTTTTATATTGTCACATATTTTCGAGATACTATTAGATGTTGGATTTGGATTCTTTATCGGTCTTTGCCAACTATCTCCCTTCACCGGGTATTAGACTTGGCTTTTATTGGTTTTCGGCGAACAGTATATGTGTAGTATATGTGTATGAATGGTATCTTGTAGTTCAGCATAGTTCGTTTTGCGAGAGAGAATTGGAATTGAGCCCCACTTGTTGTTCTACCATAGTGAGCAAGAAAGATTAGATTGGGTTTAGTTATTTTGGAAGAATTTTCCATTTTGTTTCACTGATTGGTGATAATTTTGGGGGTCAGTGGAAACAATATGCAAAGGGGAAGAGGAGACCAAGACGGTTCCAGCAGCTTAAGCAATACATTTGGAAAGCTAGGGGAAAAGATTTGCAGCATTTTTGGGAGCTTTTTTGGATCCAATAGCCCCTCTGCAAAAGCAACCCTTGCAGATGATTTGCCAGAAGCTAGTAGGTCCAATGGGCTAGTCATTGAGGAGCTAGATACTGATGATGATGATGATGGTGAAGTAGAAAGGAATGGAGAAGGGGATTTTGGGGAAAACAGGCAGAAAATTTGGTCCAGTTCTTGGGCTAACAGAAACCCGGTTGTTGAGCACCCTGAGGATCTAGCAGATGGTAAGTTTTTTTTTTGTTTTTTTTTTTCACTGGATAAACTAATTTAAGTTGTCCATAATGTGGGCTAAGTAGATTCTGCTTGTGACCTTAGCTGACAAAGAATTCCAAGGAAGTAACCCAATTTGCTCATAGTGTGGGTTGGATAAACCCACCTTGTGACTCTATCTGTTAAAGGATTACAGGAAGGTAAACCACAAATTATTCTGTGGATCCGAGTCCGCCAAATGGACCTATACACAATTTACATATTAATGTTTGCAATTTACATTTTAAAAATTCACAATTTGTATACTAAGAACACACAATGTTAACATATATGTAATTGATTACCTTGTTTTGTATTCACAAGTTCATTTCAAATACTGTAGTCAATTCTAATATTAAAAATACACAATTTAATCTTCTTCTTTTTTTTTAATTTAGTATAGTTGTTAATCTTGTTATGTGTTTTGACATAGTTTACAATTCAAATACTAAAAATACACAATTCAGTGTTATTTAGAAATGAACTGGAGGTAAAGTAAGTAAATCCCGCCTTGTGACCCTAACTGGCAAAGGATCACAATGAGATAAAAAATAAGTAAATCCCACCTTGTGACTGTAACTGGCAAAGGATCACAATGAGATAAAAAGTAAGTAAATCCCGCCTTGTGACCCTAACTGGCAAAGGATCACAATGAGATAAACAAGCCTAGGTTTTATAGTGTGGGCTAGGTAAACCTCTCCTTGTGACCATAACTGACAAAGGTCCACAATGAGGTCAGCCTAAGTTGGTTATAGCTGATCGGCTCATACCAAGAAAGTTGGGATTCGAACTTGAAACCTAGTAATTAAAAGTTTGTATCTTTAACCATCTAGGCAGATGATAAATTTTGTTCCAGTGTTATGCAAGTTTGTTTTCCTAATCACTGCTTGCCTATTATTGTGAATCACCCCGGTTCCTTTTCATTTGATAGAGCATAACGAGATCAAGAAATTAAGGAAAAATGTATCCTTTGAAGGAACTCAAAGTGTGGGGTACAGAAGAGTAACATATGGTGGGATACATGGAGCCTATTTAACAGCCACAACAACTCGCCAGACTGGAAGTGATGGTGTAAGAAGCTGCTCTTTTGAATTTCTTTTAATTTAGGGAGTTTCTCTATTGTAGTATTTCATTTGACCTAATGTTATGCTTGTATGGGAAATCAGAGGGTCTGGGAGGAGACCAAACATGCAGATGTTACAACTGGTGAAGCAACACACACAATCTCCAGAGGAATTCATGATAAGGTATTTGCTTATCTTGTGCTATAATGGCAATTTTAGTCCTACACGCCTACAATTGAACAAAATAAGAGAGAACATATGAATTCATAAGATCATGATTTAGACTATCTAATTGATTGGATTCAATATTTTAGTGTGGTTTGACCCATGTGCAACAGTACTCAAGTTAGTTAGATGGCATCATCCTAGAGCAGTTGTTATACCGTGGACCATGGATCATGGTTGATACTGCAGTTGTGTTGAACTGATACTGCAGTTGTGTTGAAAGGATACTGCAGTTTTGTTGAAACGGAACTGTAGTTGCGCGGAATAGAGGTCGTGTCATCCATATGGAATTGCAGTTGTGTTGAACGGATACTGCAGTTATGTTGAAAAGATACTGCTATGTTGAAAATATACTGCAGTTGTGTTGAACGGATACTGCAGTTGTGTTGAATGGATAAACGATCTCTGTTCCGTGCAACTGCAATATCTTTTCAACACAACTGCAGTATCCGTTCAACACAATTACAGTATCATCTATGATCCATTGTGGACCATGATCCACGATATAATTTGCGATCCTAGAGTGTACACAGAGTTAGTTGCAACTAAGATGTTTCATCATTTTGGTAGGGGCACACACTCACAAGGAAGCTTAAATCAGATGGCAAGGTGGATACTATGGAGACTTTGCACAATTTGGAGAAAGGTATTGATTTTGGATACATGACTCTTGTCCCTTATCTTTCATTATAACCATGTGAATGAAGAACTTACTAATATTTTTATATAGATGAATTAGTTGGTTTTGACCGGGAATGGAAATGTAATGCCAATAAGCATCTACCTGGATGGAATATCAGGCGCAACTACAATGCAGGGTCAACTGGCAATCGGGATTCTCCATTTAGAGAGGGGTTTAGCCTTGATGTCATGGCACGCCCATCTGGGGCGATACAAAAAAAGGTTGTAACAATTAACATTGAATGATTTTTCGATAGTTTGGGCTTTGAATGAAGGTGGACATTTGGCTTAGGGGGTGTTTGGTTATTGGCTTATAAGTCAAATTTTAGCTTATTTGATCAAGTTTAGCTTTTAGACCAACCAATAAGCTATTTTGAAGTGTTTGGTAAATAGCTTGTTGGCTTTGGCTTATTTGGTCAATAAGCTGAAAATTGAAAAGCTAATGAATGTAGCTCTTTGTATCAGCTGGTTGGGAACAATGTGTATATTGACTATTTTATCCTTTAAAATCAATGGAATTTACTTTTAAATGGGTGGTGTGTTTGTTATTTTATAATAATAATAATAATAATAATAATAATATCCTTAAATGTAATTTTACATTCAATCAGCTACTAATAAACAGCTAATTTACCAAACAATTTTTTATAACCAGCTAATACAACCAGCTGGTCAAACTAGTTAACGCAATCAGTCATCAACAACTAGCTAAACCAATCAGCTATCAGCTATAAGCTATCAGCCGTTTGCCAAACAACCCCTTAGTTAGCCGAGAATGCTGCTGTTAGTGATGTGTTTTCGATATGGCAGTAATGCAAAAGAAAGACCTTGCCTTGAGTGCTTGATTATATGGAATAAAAAAGAATTATTGCATTTCCAATCATACTAGTCTTGACTACACTTAACATTCTACAATTCAAAGCTGCAGTGCATATATTCTCACAGGTAGAGAATAAGCTTCCTTGATATATGTCCTACAATAGCAGAAGAAATACCAGGGGAGAAAAGGTACCTACTTAGCTAATCCCTAATATCGTTTATTTCTTGCATTAGTGTTTCAATGCTTGGCCTCTGACTAGGAGATTCGTGAATGCAAAGTAGAGCCATCTTTCCTAACTTCGCAGCCTCAGACTCCACGAAGTTCCTTTGCAGTTTTGCATCGATGAACTCTTCATATCTGCCCAATTCCGCCCCTTGATGATTCAAGTGGCTGACCATAATTTTCCCAGAGAGAATCTGAAATATGGTCACACCAAATGCATATATGTCACTCTTTTCAGTGAAGCGGCCAGTGGTTGTATACTCGGGAGCCAGGTAGCCCATCGCAGCACTTCCCTTGAGGGTTGAGAAGACGATGTCGTCTGCTAAAAGTTTGTGCAGGCCAGAATCGGAGAGCAATGGATTGTAGCGATGATCAATAAGTACCTTTTCAGCTGATATGTTTCTGTGAACTAGAGCAGGTTTGTTTCCTTTGTTTCCATGCAAATATTGAATACCTGTGGAACATATAGAGTGAGTATCAGAAATCCAACAGAAAATAATATGCATTAAGAGTCAAGACCTTATAATCTAAGGTTGAGCCAAATTCAATCAATTGAGCTATAACGCACATGATTCAAACCACATGTAAAGATTGAATCAAATCCAATCTAACCCATGGCTTTATAGATTTATATGTTGTTTCTTATCTTTTCAATGTGAGACTCTCAACACTGCCCCTCAGGTGGACAACCTCACCATTTTGAATTTAATCAGTTGACCACTTGAAATTGGATTGGATCCTCCCTTCGAAACGAAAACTTGGACACCACTAATAGCTGAACACAAAGTGGACTGAACAAATTCCGATATCATGTTATAAATTATGATCTAAGGTTGGGCAAAGTCACTCAATTGGGCTATAATGCACATAATTTAAACCACACTAAAATATTAAATCCAATCTAATCTAACCCATGACTTTATAGATCTATATGTTGTCTCTTATTTTTTCAATGGAGACTCTTAACACTGCCCCTTAAGTGGACAACCACCCCATTTTAAATCTAATCGGTTGACCACTCGAAATTGGATTGGACCCTCCCCACGAAAACTTGGACACCACTAATACCTGAACACAGTGGACTGAACAAATTCTGATACCACCTTATAATCTAAGGTTGGGCCAAAGTCACTCAATTGGGCTATAATGCACATAGTCTAAACCACACTCAAAGATTGACTCCAATCAATTAGTTAGTCCAACCCGTGACCTTATAAACCCATATGTTCCTTCTTATGTTATCTCTAATAACTAACAAAGGTCAAGAGACAAGTTGTATATACAATATTGATGCACTAACCTCTTGCAATGCCTTTGATTATAGATACTCTGGTAGACCAGTCCAGAACCCTATCTTTATTGTCCTTTACATCAAGGTACTGCAACAAACTTCCATTTGAGACAAAGTTGTAGATGAGAAAGCACTCTCCCCTGTCCTTTGAACAGCAAAATCCTCTCAACCTCAAGAGGTTTTCGTGTTTCAACGAGGTTAATAACTTCAACCCTTTCCTAAACTCAGCCTCGTCGGACTTACAACTGCTCTTGGAAATACATTTAATAGCAACAGAAGAACCATCCCTTAGTATTCCTTTGTAAACAGCAGAGAAGCCACTCTTGCCCAACAAATTCGTCTCCGAGAAGTAGTGTGTAGCGGACTCTACTTCATCCAGATTGAACATAAAGCTTTCAAGTACTTCTTGAGAGAATGCTGCATTCCCATTTCGAGCCTTGGCCAGAGGATCCCATCCATTTGAATACTCGAGATTGATAAGAGGAGATGCACTTCTTCGGGACACTTCCTTGGCTTGGTCAGTACTGAGTCGACTATCTGAAGTATCAATAGTGCTTCCGATTTTTTGCTTCCTTCGACGGTACCATGAGAATGTGAAGAGTCCAGTTGCAAAGAATGCAACAATTAGTCCAATGACACCAACAACAACAGCAGTTTGCGGTTTTCCTGGCTTGTTCAAAGCATGTGGCTGGACATTTGCTGATTCTGGGATGTCTTTGGTTGGAAGATGATTAGAACCTGGCCCAAATGGTTCAGGTTTGCTAGGGTTTAATGCAGAATTGGTGCAGAGTTTTAAAGAAGAAAACCCGATTCCACATAAACCCGGGTTATTTGTGTACTGGAATCCTTCATTCAGTCTCTTCAAAGCTTCATTCAATCATTTCCAATCAAGCAAAGACAAAAAAGGATGGAGTTAGGTGAGCTTCATTCCAGTGACCTAGTAAGACATACTATATGCAGATTAAGCATCTCAAGTATGTGACATTGGAGATGTTGAGCATATATAATATATAAACATAAATGTGCGGTCCAACTATAAGCTTAGACAAATGTGCAGTCCAACTATAAGCTTAGACTTTTAGTTGAGATAGAACACAGAGCCAATCCCAAGGTCATTGGCTTATGCATTTAGTTGAGATAGAACACAAGTTTCAATTGGAGAAAAAAAACAATGGGATCAGATAATTACCTAGAGGGACATTGCCAGAGAGGGTATTGTTTCTAATATCTAGAACTTGTAGCTTTTGAGCATTGGCAAGTTTAGCTGGAATTGAACCAAAAAGGTGATTAAAGCTCAAATCCAGCCTTGTTAACAGTGTCAAGTCTCCCAAGGTTGCAGGAATTGCTCCAGTCAAGTGATTAGATTGTAGGGCAAGAACAGTAAGATTCTTGAGAGACCCGAGCTGATTAGGGATGTTCCCACTTAACTTGTTGTAGCAGAGCTGCAAAACTGCAGGCACACAAAACCAACCAGATTGTCCAATTAATTTCTTTGACTGGAAAATGCAGAAAAGGTGTAAATAAAAGTTACACTAGTAATTATGTTAATCATACTTAATAATCAGTAATCAACATGGCCCTAATGCCATACAGTTTGACATTAAAAGTTCATACACACGAACTATATATCCTCTTAACTTAATACTTCAAAATTGTTGGGCAGAGACTCGTGAAAGGTCAAGTCAAAAACCGTGGCTAGGGATTGTTGGGCAAGGCCTAAAAGCCAAATCTAGCACTCTACCTTTTGAAAATGTGGTTGTACAAGGTAATAAATTTACATTTTCATTATTAGTTATAACACGTTTTCACTAATAATTATAACTTTTGACACAGTAATATGAGCATGATCTTAACAAAAATCAAAAGGTAAAGTTTCTTCAAGAAAAGGTGGACAGCTTTGGGAAATATAAATAGCAAGCCAAATAGTTGGTTTAGTAGGAAAAGGCAACAATTAAGCCCACTATTACCTCTCATGTACTAACTTGGTAACATCCCTTTTTACAATCAACCAGCATTATTAGCCCTTTTGAATCATTATATGGGTATCTGTTTAGTCACTGAGCCCTTCCCAAAAATGTAACAAAGACAAGGGCAATAAACCCTGATATATTCTACCCTTAAGAATATGCACATATGCAGCCACAGATCTGGGCCCAAAGATTCAATTTTTTGAGTTCTACTGACTCGGTTACAATGTAGTATCTGTTCATAGCTACTTTCTCAACTTAGAGTCTCACTGAGGCTCGAACCCACCGCTTCCACGTGGGAGTGTACACCGGGTGCCGATAGCCAAAGATTCAATTTATTCACAAATACATGAACAAGACTGCAACACCTAAATCATTGTATGAGAGAAAGAGAGAGAGAGAGAGAGAGAGAGAGAGAGAGACCTTGAAGAGTAGTGATGTTAGCAATCTCAGAAGGGATGGAGCCAGAGAGGTGGTTGACATTTAGGTACAAATCCAAGAGGTGAGTCAAGTTAGCTATCTCCCTGGGCACAACCCCATGAAGATGGTTGAAGTGGAGGTAGAGGCCAGACAAGGTGTTGATCTGGGCAATCTCTGGTGGTATTTTCCCATAAAGCCCTTTTCCCTGCAAGGAGATGTTGACCACCTGCCCAAGCTCATTGCAAGCAATGCCTTCAAAGTTGCATGGGTGAGTGGCATTGGGTGACCAAGAAGTGAGAACCAGGTTCTGCGGATCCAAACCAGACTTGATAGCCATGAGGACAGAGATATCTGTGTCAGGATCCATGAGACAAGGGCTTGGGTGTGCCAGGAGCACTATGGATAACCAGAAGAAGGAGAACAAGTGAGAGAGGGAAGCCATGTCTGTATAGGCTTTCAAGAAAACAGAGTTAAGAGTGTTGTTTTTTACTAGAAAATGTTGAGACAATATTCTTCTCAGTCTTGGTTAGAGGGAACTTATTGTGTAGGGGAGGGGGGGTTTTGAAGAGGGCATAAATACTTCTCCGAAAAGTTGAATTCCAATCCAAGGCCTCACATCTTGTCCTATAATAGGATTTGAAGTTATGTAAATTATGGTGATTCAGTGGCTGAATAAATAGGACTAAGGGTATGTTTGGTTGGGTGGAAAAGTTTTTCCATGGAAGTTGTTTTCCTTAAAATGAAGGAAAATATTGTTTTGTGATGTTTGGTTCATGGAATTCATTTTCCAATGGAAAATAAATTCCTCAAATTTGAGGAAAACAAAATCCTTGGTTGGACCAAGGATTTTGTTTTCCATGGAGGATGGGAAGAAAAATTGGTATGCTTGGACAAATTTACCCCTTTGTGTTATTTTCTAATTATTATTACTTTTATTAATTTGTAGGGGCATATAGGTCTTTATACACATTATTCCTTACCATTTTAAATCCAACCAAACAACAGAATTTATCTTCCCAGCAACTTCTTTTCCACCAACCAAACAACATAATTTATTTTCCTGGTAACTACTTTTCCACGGAATTTTACTTCCACTTCCCTTCAAATATTTTCCGCGAACCAAACGAGCCCTAAATGTTTTTGTGCACAAAGAATTTGATTACTTTTGACATAATTTTCACATTGTTACTGTTAATTTTCAAATCTTGATATCTTCTTTCAAATATTATTTAGAGCATCTCCAATGGAAAGAAAAAAATAAAGGAAATTATGGATTGGAGGGGTGTTGCTCCGGAGAGAGTTTTATCTCCGAAGCAACATTAAATGCTGATAGTTTGTTTAATGATGTTTACACCCTCTTTTATTATTTTAAAAAAAAAAAAAGGAATTACATTAGTCTCAACAAGGTAAAGAATATAGAGAAAGGTTAGAAAATAGGATGGGAGATTAATAAATTATGTGGAGATGAATATGCAAAATAGAGAATTTAAAAAGAGACCGGTTCTGTTGTATATTTCCTTTACTAGAAGATCAGTGAACTAGGCTGCTCATGTTATTACAAGACAGTCTAGTTCTTCGCCTGATTACTCGGAGTGATTTTTCGACCCTCCATCTATCATTTGTAATGCTTTGGTTTCGGACTTATGTTAATGAATGTTATTCTGTTGTTAAAAAAAAAAAAAAAAATTAATTGGTGATGTCTTAACTAAATCAATGAGCAAAATTCATACGGACAAAAAAAAACATAAAGACTGTAAAAATGGGAAATGGGTAGGAGGCAGAGTTAGAGTAGGAAGAGTGTGACTGTGTAGCAGCGTGGACTGTCAGAAAGAGAGAGAGAGAAGACTTGAATTTGAATCTATTATTAACAGGGAAAGCCGGTAGATGGTAGCAAGCTCGCATGAAAAGACGATACATTGGTTTGTTTGTTTTTTTGTGATTTAATGTGGTGTTGCGATTCGTGGAGAGGTTGTTTCTTTCTTTGTCTTTCTCTTTCTAGCCCTTTTCTAGCACTAAAACCAGAGGAAATCCAAATTTAAAAAGATGTCTTTATTGGCAATTTTTGGAAGTGGAGAGTTAACACATGTCACAACTCACAACTCACATGATTGAATTGTTGTTGGAATTTTGGAATTATTAGAGCGTTTTATATGTTTTAATGGTAACAATTTAAATTTAAAAGATAATTTTATATAGATAAGACAATCTAATGCATATAATCTTACAGGGCGTTTGGTTGGGAGAAAGGGAATTAGGGTGTAAAAGAATTGTAATTGGGTGGAATTGTAATTGGGTGGAATTGTAATTCAATGAATAAAGTATGAATTGAAATTACAGTGTTTGGTATGCAGAAATAGAATTACAGGAAATTGAAAGGTAAGAAGTGACAAAATGACTAAAATGCCCTTAGTAGATGTTGTAGTAGTAGTAGTAGTAATAATAATAATAATAATAATAATAATAATAATTCTTTCAAATAATAATACTTATTATTATTATTATTATTTCAAATTTAAAAAAAAAAGAGACAAAAAGTATGGGAAGAGGAGCAAAATTGTCTTTACACCAACAAATTGTCCATCCTCTCCACTGAATTGCAATTCATGGGGGTACCCCATGAATTGCAATTTATCATTTGGTGCAATTCCCTCCAACCAAACATTGTAGTTTGGGAATTCACTGAATTGCAATTCCCTCCCAACTATGTTCAACCAAACAGGCCATTAGAGGGCCAAAGTTTTTAACTTTTCTGAGAATTTAAAAGGTAGGTGGTTCTCCGTCCCAGAATAATCTCCGTAGGGATAGAGATGGGAAGATTTTTTCCCTGAGCGGGGATAGAGACGGAAACAGAAAATGGGATAGAAAGTCAAGAGTGAGGATGGGGTATGCACCGGGCCCGCCCCGCCTCGTTGACATCTCTACTACAAGCTACTTGGCAAGTTATTTCTTATTTAAAACAAATAAGAGAAGAAAGAAATACAAAAGGGACATAATTTCATTTGTAACACTATGCAATAATATAGAAAATTTTCAAATTTAAATCTCAATTCATTAAACACTTGTAAATTATTGAAGAGAAATTTATACATTGTATTATGTGTATGTTGTTCGGTATTTTTTATTTATAAAATTAAAAAAAAAAACTTAATAATGTCCTGAAGCATTAGAGAAATCTCATTATTCAAACTACAATTATGATGTATTATACTGGCTAAAGACCTTGTGGTCAAGCGGCACCTGGTGTATACTCCCATGTGGAAGGGAGTGGGTTCGAGCCTCAAAATGATGTATTATACAGATATAATAATTTTTATATAAGGAGATGGTACAATGGTTGTCATACAAGATAGTGAGGAAGGCCAATGATAGTTGTAAATGTGAAAAGAAGTTGGTTGGTGTTCAAGTTTTGAGTTGTTACGGCAACATTAAATGCTAAATTCAAAATATAATATAATATAATGATGGTAAAATTTAAGAGGGGGGTGGGGGTGGGGGTTTAATTTTAAATAGGATTATTTTATAGGAGTGATGGAGTGGAGCCACACAGAGAAAAGTTGTGGGGAGGGAGGGATAGTCATTTTCAAGTCACGGTTGAATGAGATTGTTTTGCACAGCCACTTTATGGGAAAACATAAATTTGGATTCACACATCTCTCCATCAAATCCAAAAAGTAAAAGGATAGGCGTTGCATCACTTTTTTGATTTACATTTTCAGTACTTCCTTTTTTTCCCATGCTCTACTGCATTCTGCATATTTGCCTGCCACTATTTCCACTAAATTCAAAATGAATTTCGATTCAATTTTACATTTCTTTCCTCTCAAGGAAGGTGGTTTGAAAACCAGAAAAATTGAATTTCGAAAAATGTTTTCTGAGTTTTCAATATTGAGATATAATAGAAAAATTTAATCAACAAAAAATATTTTTTGTTGACGGGAGAAAATAAAGACATTTTTGCGGAAAATGACTTCTGTCAAAATTTGACAAAAGTCATTTTCCGCCAACAACCAAAACATGGTTTCCGCCTGAAACTAGAACAGTCGAAAATCAGTGATGTTTTTTTTTTTTTAAGTTTCCGGCGGAAATCAATGATTTGTTTTTTAATAAATAAAATTATATTTAATAATATTATAAATATGTTTATATTCTAAATGAAATAATTAAAATGTTTAACTATACAATTCTACTTATTTTTCTGAAAATGAACCAAACACAGCAAAACAATTTTCCAGAACACAACCAAACACTGAAAAAGAAAATATTTTTCTGGAAAATGATTCAGTTTTCAAAAAACATTTTTCAGAAGTTATTTTCCAACTTTCCAAACGGACCATAAGAGCACCCCCAATGGTATAGATTTTGAGGAGTTTATAGATTTTGAGGAGTTTTTGCAAGTGTGACTAGCAAAGATAAGATAAGAGTGAAGTGGAAAATAAATTTTATATATATATATATATATATATATATATATATATATATATATATATATAAACAAACAAACAAAACAAAATCATAAAAACAAATTTTAAAAAATAAATAAATTCTTCGCATTAACGCGCACAGCAGCACGCCATGCACCTGACTGGCCGCTCTGGGTGTGCCTCGCGCGCACTAGGGATCCTCTTTGTTTTTCTGGTGGGGCCCACTATTCTTGCAAAAAGTCAAGGATCTTCTGCAAAAATCTTCAGTCGTTATACGGTGGACCATGGTCACAAACGACGCCGTTTCAGTAAGTGGGAGAAACGGCGGTCATTAGTAGTAACGGAGCTCCGTAACTGATACTACAGTTCATCTCAGATGATACTGCCTCATATTTGTTTTTATATTATTGAATGAAACTGTAGTTATATCAAAAAAAAACTCCAGTTGTGTTGAACTGATATTGAATAACAGTTTCACATTTTTGGGTACTGCAGTTATATCGAAAAGGAACTGCAATTGTGTTGAACTGATACTGCAGTTGTGTTGAACTCTGATATTGAATAACAATTTCACATTTTTGGGTACATCAGTTATATCTAAAAGGAACTGCAATTGTGTTGAACTGATACTGCAGTTGTGTTGAACTGATACTAAATAACAGTTTCACATTTTTGGGTACTGCAGTTATATCGAAAAGAAACTACAGTTGTGTTAAACTGATACTGCAGTTGTGTTGAACTGATACTAAATAACAGTATCACATTTTTGGTACTGCAATTATATCGAAAAGGAACTGCAGTTGTGTTGAAAGGGAACTGCAGTTGTGTTGAACTAATACTAAATAACAGTTTCACATTTTTTAGTATACTAGTTTTATACGCGCATTGCGCGTATGGGTTAATGCCCAATGTTTATATTTAAATAAATATTTGAAAGTATATCAATGCAAGATTATATAGGAGAAGTTTATACATGGGTAATTGAATGTCGAATTTTTTTATTTAAATATCTAACTCAAAATATATGAATCCAAGATAATATAGAAAATTCATTATAATTATTACTAAAATAAATGTTTGCAATATTGTAAAATCGATAGTCTAAATATTTGGTCTAAAAATGATAGTCTAAATAAATACTACTTTTCATTTGAATTTTTCTAAGTGTTCTTAATTCTCTTTTGAGTAACATTGTCATTGTCTTCATCTTTACTATTTGTTCTCTTCCTTTTTGTTAGTAGTGTGTTCTTTGCAATTCGGTTATTATTGGTAGCATAGATGACAACGTCATGCAATGAGATTATGATATAGGAGCTATGAACTTTCCTTTAGGTATTCTACTTGGGGTTCATTTGGTTCAACCATTATTGTTGAATGAGTTGTTGTGGATAAAGAAATCCATAGTTTAAGAAAAAAGATTAAATAAATTAATAAAAATTTGAAATTTTAAAATATGATATATTCTAAAGATATTAAAACGTAGTTTCTCACTTCAATTTGCTGAGTAATGGGTTCTTTGAGTACTTTCATTGTCAACAAATCCCCAAGTAGTTAATATGATTGGTTTCAAACTATTCTTTTTTATTTTTTTTATGGTATTAAAGAAATACATATGTATCATTTTTTGGTGTAACTACTAATTTATTTAATTCAATAAGAGTAAAATAGAGCGATTCTGCTTTAATTCGTTGGGTTATTTGAGTACTCTCTTTGTCAACCAATCCCCAAGTAGTTAATATAATTAGCTTCAAATTATTTTAAATTTTTTTTCATAGTATTAATAAAATACTTGGTAAATAAATGTATAACATTATTTTGTACTATAACTTTGATTTTTAATTACAAGATATTGAAAAAATAAGATAATGGACAATGTAATGAATAGCAATTGATAAATTTGAATGTAAAGAATCTTTGCATGAGAGAAAATAAAGACAATATAACTAATGAAATTATTTCTCTTATTTAATTTTATTTTTTGATAATGAATAATTTTTTCAAATAAAAGTATTGTAGACACATAATTCTAAATTAAAGAAATACATATGTATCATTTTTTGTTGTAGCTACTAATTTATTTAATTTAATAAGAGTAAATAGAGTGAGAAACTTAATTATGTCAAATTTGATTGAGATGAAGTTCGAACCTAAGATCTTTCTTATAGAAATTAATGGGTAAGTTAAAAGTTAACGGAATATTAACGGAGAAGAAAATATTTAACGGAAAACTTAACGAATATTCATAAAAGTAAGGTTAAATTAGGTAATCTCTATTAATAATATTAATCTGAATTATCTTAACCATCTATTTGATTAAATAATTCATCTGAACCATCAATTTGATTAAATAATTTGACCGCCATTTTTTCTACCCATTTTAGGCCTAACTCCCTTTGGCTCTTATTAGTATAGTAGATATTGTTCAATGGAATTGTAGTTATATCGAAAAGGGAATTGATACTGCAGTTGTGTTGAACTGACTACAGTTGTGTTGAAAGGGAACTGCAATTACGCAGAACGGGGGCCGTTTCAGTCGTTTGTTGTCATTAATCAAAACGACGTCGTTTTGATGCGCAGTCCACAATGTACAATAAAATTTGCAAAAAACCTTGAACACTATTTCTCATATTTCAATTTCCTCCACCTAAGCTTTAAAACCTGCAAAACCTTCCAGAATCCAGTATTGTGGATGTGCTAAATATAAAAAGCATATAATAATATTTTTTAAAACAGTTAACAAGTATTTAATTTCATCTACTTGTTTTTTACTATTAAAAAACACAACCACTTGAGTTATCCAAACGTTCACGTTCTCCTTATTATTTGATGTTAATATTCCTAAATAGATTAATCAATACAAGTACAAGATCTAACAAAGCTCTAAACAACAAATAAAGCACAAGAGACAAGAGATTTGTATTTTTGCTAAAGATGCTATACAGATTGTCTAATTATAATACGATGTCAAGAACCTTGTTTATAAATACATAACCCTTTTAGGTGTGTTTAGTTCGCAGTATGAGATTATCCTAATTAAGTAATAGGATTATGTTGATATTAACGAGAACAATAATTATCAAAAAAAAAAACGAGAACAATAAATATTAATAATGGTAAAAAATAAATAAGACAAGATTTACGTGGTTCGATAATTATTTACGTCCACGGGAGGAAAGTTATTTTTTAATGGAAAAATGGTCAAATAAGTCTCTAAACATTACCTGAAAAATCAATTAGACCTCTAAACATTTAAAAAGTGCAATTAGGCTCTTTAACATTTTAAATTTGGGCAAAAAAAGCCCAAAAACCAGTAAATGACCTACTATTGCAGGTCATTTACTGTTCAGAGGAAAATTCGGCGATCGGCGACGACAGAGCCGTCGTCGGTCGCCATAAGTCGGCGGCGGAAGGTGACTAAATGGTTGCCTTCCGCCGGAGAACCGTCGCCGGTCGCCGATTTTTCTCCTGGACATAAATGACTTGCAATAGCAGGTCATTTAACGATTTTTGGGTTTCTTTATTCCAATTTAACATGTTAAAGGGTCTAATTGCACTTTTTAAATATTTAGGGGTCTAATTGACTTTTCAGGGAATGTTTAGGGCTTATTTGACACGTTTTCCTTTTTTTTTTTTTTAATTAATTGTGATGGTGATAATGATATAACATCCACGTGGCGTTTGATCCAAAAAATAAAAATAATGGAAATAGATCAGAATAGGATTCTAACCAAACAATAAATTCAAACAATGTAATTAATATTTCAACTATTTTTTTTTTTAACATGAATGGAATAAGAATGGAACAAAATATGAATATTATTTTACTGTTTGATTTGCAAGAAGGGGAATAAACATTGAATTACAAGAGAAATCATATTCTTGTGTTTGATTGGATATAATCAAGGAATAGAAAAGAAATAACATTTAAATAACTAAAATATCATTATTCAAATTTTACATTTAAATAATTCAAACTATATACAATAAATTAGCAAATCAAACTATATACAATAAACAAAGGATTCTGTATTTTTTTCATTTGAAAAATATAAATGATGTTCCAAAATTTCAACTTAAATTTTCAAAATTAGAATAGTATGTACTTATGTCCTTTTGCAACCATTTAATGAAATTGGATGTTGTAAGAAAAATTAAAGTTTCTTTATATACAAAAACATCAATGATTATTATGTGAATATGTGGTATTAAAATGATCTACAAAATAACATTTTTAAGCTATAAGTTTAGTTTATCATTATTTGGATATTACTTTAGATATAAATATATACAAAAAATTAAAAATTTATTCTATTTTTATTATTAAAACATTCAAAATATGTTCAAATATTATAATTATTAGTATGACACTTATGTGACACACATACTAAAAATTTAAAATATTAAATTATACAATATTAAAACTTTTATATAAAAATGTGATATGAGCTTTATTCATTCACACACACACACATAAAATCTTGTAATTTAATAATTATGTTGATTTGATATTTAATAATTATTAATATAGATATTAAATGTGTTTTTTATATACTTGAGTGTGTGTATATATGTTTAAAATAATACCTATAATAATAAATTTAATTAAAATAATATATATAATAATACTCCGTAATAATTTATAAGAAAATATACAAACACAACACCATAACAACACTACAAATATAAAATCACAAATTATAAAGTTCAAATATCATATTCATATATATATATATATATATATATATATATATATAATTTTAGTTAACCTTTTGGTTAATTCGATTAACCATTTTGGTCAATAGACCAATTTTTCACTAAAACTTGTACACTTTTTTTTTTTTTGAAACAAAAACTTGTACACCTTTAAGAACAATAAATAATAAATTCGAATAAAATCAAATTATTTTAAAATATTACAAATAACTAAATTCTCATATATTTATTTAAATTTAAACCTTTAAAGATGATTTAAAAAATAATTTAAACACAAATTATTACTAAATACTCCCAGAACCAACATAATTTATCCTATTTTTTAAAACAAATTTTTATACACACAAAACACAGCCAGAACAACCTAACCCCCGCCATCACCGTCTCTCTCATCGTCGCTATCTTGCAGTCTCGGCGTCTCCGCTTCTCCTCCTTCGGCGGCTCCAACACTCTGGCTCGGCGCTCACAACGTCTGTCTCTATCTCGCAGCTTGTCCGGTTCCGATTCTTCGCCCTAGGCGCCTTAGGCTCTTTACCCTCAGCGCTTTCAAGTTCGAATAACATCTCTCAGCATACCTGTGAAGCAACCCATCGATCGCTTTATTGTAAGGTACGTGTTAGGGTTTGGGCTTCACCTTTCAATTTCCGTTCCATCGCTCTTTTCTCCCTTCATCTATGTATTCTTCTCCCAGTTCAGCAAATTTGTTTTCCAATGTCAGAAATTAGCAAATTTGTTTTCCAATGCCAGAAATTAGTAGGTAAATGCTAGTGTTTCAAATGCCATATCTTATATTTGAATGATCTGTGTGCATTTCTACTTAACAATAAATCACGTTTTTGGGATATCGAAAAAACAACAATAGCACTGATGAGTGATTGTTTCTTTGTTAGGATTTGGTAATAGTATGTAAATGTGTGGACTATTTAATACAGAATATGTAAATGTTATCTACAGATATAGGACCCAAAACGACATCACTTTGTATGGGTCGGAAAATGCTTCATGGCTTTATTGTATAGAGAGATTGCTTTACCGCCATAACCCAGCATCCTCAGGTTCCCTTATGTTGGCCGCTTCTTTACTGAACAACACTGGATTTCGAATTCTTCGAAGCTGCCTCGTTGCTCTTCCCCAATTTCCTTGCGCTTCCTCTACACCATCCTCTCTGCTATCTGCCTTTCGTGCATCAACTTCAATGGATTCATACAAAAATTCACCCTCTTCTTCTTCTTTCTCTGCTTTTGCACATTCAAATCGCAGGTAACTTCAATGACAATTTTATGTAAATGCAACGCATTTTTTTTCTGTTATTATTATTATAATTATTATTATTATATGAATTTACAGCAGCGGTGGTAGAGGAAGAGGATTGGATACAAAGGATAAGAGGGAAAGGTCGAGAGGTGGAGGTGGTGGCCCTGGAAAAGATAAAATTGATGCTCTTGGTCGATTATTGTATGTTCTATTCTTACCTTTTGCATGCTATGTATATTAGTAGTTTTTTGCACTTTTGGTGCTATGAGTATTGTGGCACTATCCACAACTTTTCGCCCTATAAAGGGAAATTTTCCGGTGAAAAATTGTCAAGATTTAGGACCATTTGCGCAAAGAAATAAGTTTTGAAAGTTGTAGATAAACATTGTTAGTGTCACTATACTCGTGGGACCAAAAGTGCGAAAAACTCCTTTGTATATCTCCGCAAAAGTATTTGAAGTGCTGATGATAATAATAGTAGGACTGATTTACTCTTAAAACTGTCCACTGGAACTGGTCATTGTCTTCAATGAGAAGTCAGTGGAAATTAGCTTTTAAAAAATGAACCAAAAAGAACATAAAAGATTTAGTCTTGATCTAACTCAAGCAATTTTTGATTGTTTGGCATGAAATTTGAACCTTTTCTAAAGGGGATTAGGGTATGGAACAAGTTAGAAGTTGTATTCCACATTTTCCAAGGGGAAGGGAGGTGAAAAATTAAAAAATTATACTCTTTGCTTGTAGACCAGCATTGAAATTTCTCAGGTTCTGTCTAAAATGCTTTACATTCATAATCTTTGTCAAGGTTGTGTTTGCTTGGATTCCAACGATTGGAAGTGGATAATCTGTAAAGGACCACTATGTTTGAACACATTCTCTTTTCTTTGCACTTAAGCACCTAAGTACTTGCTAATTAACACAAGCAGGTTGCCAACATCTTAATTTGTTTGTTTGTTGGCAATTACCTCAGAACAAGAATTTTGCGTCATATGACTTCCGAGCTAAATTTGAATATGAGGAGTG
>CM008334.1:39876624-39890561 GCA_002525835.2 Ipomoea batatas | reverse complement strand
CTATGCCTACTACGGTCGGAATACGATATTTATCTAGTGCACACCATCGATTAGAGGCTATGAGTACCTCTTTGATGACGAGCTTGTATGTTATATGGAATGTTATGGCTTTGAGTCTCATAGTTCAGACATTCATATTTTTCTCCCGAGGCTTAGCGTAGTTAGTTCGTCGCCTGATTTAAAGGTCATGACTAGAGGAGACACTGTGAGGGTTCGAATCCCATTACAAACATGTAGGGGAAAAAAGCTCACTGATGCTGGAAGGTTTAGATTGGATCCCTTGTGTGCACATAAAGACTAGGATATGGCGGCGAGCAAATTGCATAAATCGCTATTTACTTCCACAATGGCTCTAGGGACAGGTCCTGTGGGCTTAGGATTAGTCTTGCGAAGTTAGGATCACATAATTTTAAAATAAAATAACTGAGTCAACATATTTCCAAAATATTATTTTGTGTCCTCAAATATCAAAGTAGTTTATTTTTTGGGCAACCAAGTTGGTCAGACTTTTGACTTGGTAACTATAAGGTTACAAATTCGACTCTCAAGTCTCTATGGAAGTGGCCTATTGGCCTCTTTAGTTTGAGTCGGTCGCTATGGGTAACCTAAATTGATTTACCTCCTTGTGGTATTATCACCTATGCCTATTACGGTCGGAATACGAGATTTATCTAGTGCATATTCTTGAATAGTAACTGTGAGTTTTTCTTGTAATGCAAAGTAAAAAAGAAGTTTATTTTGTTAAAAAAGAAAATTCAACTCTACTAAGAAAAAAATGCAATTTTTCTTTGTATTATAATATATTTTTTAAACAGTAATAACAAATGAATAGCATTGCCCTTTTCTTGGTACATGAGTACGTGATTATCCTTAAGTAGAAGCCAGTCAAAGGATTTTATTGAATACTTTTTATTAAATTTAAAATAAAGAAATACAGGCCATGTGTTTTAAAGGAGCTGAGAATAGGAGATTTTTGGGAGTTGGAGTAATTTTGACATCAAATTTTTATGAAATATATCCCTAGGATCACTCAAATATAAATTAGCGTATAATAATGATAAATGAACAATTTGGTTTGCATTTATATTAATTATTATATGAAAGACATTAAATGTTACATAGCATGGTGGCAGGTATGCAAGTAGGCCATGTAGTATTATCTAAGGATGCTCGCACAAGCTTAATTCATTGGTTAATAGGCAGTATTTAAAAAAAGAGATGGCCCTGTTTGGTAAATAATCAGCCTATCAGCCAATTTTGGCTTATTTAATCACTATTAGTTGTTTAGTTAATAAGTTTTTTGTAACTCTAAAATACTAAAATTCAAAAGGCTACTCAAAGCAGCCTTTTCAATTAGCTTTTTGAGGATAAAAATTATACCAAAAAACTATCAGCTAACAACTAATTTATCAAACAACTTTTTACAATCAACTAATGTTATTAACAAATCATACCTTCTAATCCAATCAGCCAACCCAATCAGCCAACAGTCATTTACCAAACAGGGCCTAAGATTCAAATCTCAATAGCAACAGTATAGACTTGTAGAGATTATGTTCAAAGTGGACAGATCCTTATGTGCACCCTGTCTGCTGAGTTATTAAGTTACTGTGATTTATATATATCTTCTTAAATACTCTGTCGAGTTGGGGATTCAAAAAGGGGAGAAGCATTGAATGGAGGTAAGAGTTAATGCAAAGAGCATTAAAGGAAACAAAGCCATGTGAGAGTCACATTTTGTTTGTGGAATTGAGTAAACGGAGTTTGGGAGCAAGGCAAAAACATCTTTCTCTTTCTCAAGGAGGACCCTTTCATGCGACATTTTATGTCCCAAGTTGGTAGGTGCATTGTATGACTGGACTGTATGACTCCATCTACTAAGCATCACAAAATATTTGTTTCAAAGTCACAAATGTCAATAGTTGATAGCTGTTTGCACTAATTCCTAATGTAGATTATTTTAACACATAATGTATATTATCTTATCTCGATCAAAAAATTTATTATTCTAACACATAAAGTACATTATTCTAACACATAATTATCTTATCCTAAAAATTTCATTATTCTAACACATAATGTACATTATTCTAACTTATAATTTACATTATTCTAACTCATAAAATTCAGCGATTTTATTTTGGACCGTGGTCCACACAACCATAATGGGATGAAAATGAGAAAACTCATGAACAAATAGAGAAAATTTGCGTTGTTAAGGTCAAGCCGAACCCATAATTTTTTTTGAAAGATAGAACGTTCTTGATCCTTCCTTTTACTTACTAGTATTTTTCTAGAACCATAAATGAGTTGTTTCCCCCTAATAAAGCGAACTGAGCTTCCGGTCGGCTATTCTTGACGAAGGAAGGAATAGAGTAAAGGGCTTACCAATGCTTGTTCCGTTGCTTGTTGCATGAGTTTTCTTGGTCGTCTGACGTAAACTCACATGTTTCTTACATATTCTTCCATCGGATAGTTACGTAAGCTCACATGTTATGTCCGTAAGCTGGACGCAACAACGAAACTAAAGAGGTAGCGAGGCTGACTGCAATTGCAAGAATATGTTTACTTTCTTTCATTTTTGTTATGGAGAGAGTGAAAGTCATTTCGTTTAGTACGAGATCACTTCACACCTCGCGGTGCTTACACCTCTCGCCTATCGAAGTTCTGTTCAAAAACCTTGTCCGAGAACTTGTATAGAGAAGGATTTCCCATGGCACAACAGTTCTTCTTTACCAACTTAGATACCCGACGTTGTTATTGGCATAACAATCAGTACACCATAAGTTGGCCCAACCCAGTCATCTCGTACTAGGGTTAGCTCATCGCAGTTCTCCCTTTAACACCAACGGTAGATAGGAATCGAATTGTGTCACGACATTCTAAACCCAACTCGTGTACCACTTGAATCAGTGAACAACCGAACCCTTGGGACCTTCTTCAACCCAGGATGTGATGAGCTGGCATCGAGGTGTCAAACGACTCCGTCGATAAGAGCTGTTGGGAGTCATCAGATTGTTATCCTCGGCGTACCTTTGATCCGTTGAGCGAGAACCCTTCCACACGGGTCTCCCGGATCACTATGGCCGACTTTCGTCAACAAGCCAATCTCACAGTTTGGCAGACTTATACCATTATGCTCACGAACAGAATCTTAGCTTGAGCCTACCTTCGCACACCTCTATTAGTCTTTAAGAGGCATTTGCCCCATATAAACTACCCACCTCGCAGTGTCCCGCCTCTCCGGAATGATCGGTGCGGGGGTTAGGCATCCTTAGACAAAACAGTGATATATCAGGATTGGTCGTTGTGTGTCACCCACCTCCCACCTATCCTACACATTCGATCAAGGTTGTCACTGTGAAGCTATAGTTAAGGTGCACGGGGTATTACCGTCCAGCCATTGGTACTCCGCATCTTCATGAAGAATTCAATTTCATCGGGTCTATGTGGGAGACAGTGGGGCAGTCGTTACACCATTCATATAGGTCACTACTTATGCGACAAGGAATTTCGTTACCTTAGGATAGTTAGAGTTACTACCGCCATTTACCGAGGCTTCCGTTCAAAGCTTATAACATTTCTCTTTCCGAGCTTCCAGCACCGGGCATGTGTCAGACTCTATACATTGTGTTACCACTTAGCGGAGTCCCGTGTTTTTAATAAACAATCGCCACCCTTGCTATGTGCTGCTTTCCTAATCAAAAGATTGGAGGGCACCTCTTCTCCCAAAGTTACGGGGTCATTTTGCCGAGCTCCTTCGACATGGTTCTCTCAAGCGCCCTAGTTTACTCTACTTGTTCACTTGTGTTGGCTTGGGGTACGGTCAGTTCACCATGAGGATTGCCCTCCCAATTCGAAGTTTTTTCTTGAAAATTTAAACCTTGTTGACTATGACAGCAGTCGCGACTATAAACAGACTCGTGACTATGGCAGGGTAGTACGCTCTACTCTCTCGCGACCCCTACTCTAATCAAAAGACTAAAGGTCCTTACTAAAGATATGTCTACTGACACTTCAAAAAGCAGCTTTCAAGGTCTCATCGCTTCGGTGAATCACTTGAGCCCTAATACATTTTCAATGCCATGGAGTTAGACCTGTGTGCTATTACGCTTTCTTTAAAGGATGGCTGCTTCCAATCCCACCTCTTGGTTGTCATCGCTCGTTCACTTTCTTTTCCACTAAGTGATTGCTTAGGGACCTTAGCACCCAAAAAGTCTATCTGTACAAACGATCTAGGCATGTATTTGGAGTTTCCCTAGGGTTGGTAAGGCGAAATGGGCCACCCTAGCCCATTGAGTGCTCTACCTCAGGCCATTGACATCATACGCTTTACAGAAATAGATTTTGCGTAAAACTAACTATACCCGATCTTGGTTGGCCTTTCACCTCTAGCCACAAGTCATCCTCGTATTTTGCCACATACGTGGGTTCGACCCTCCAAGGTCTGTTAGAGCTCTCTTCAACCTGTTGATGGCTAGATTTATCGGTTTCAGGTCAAATAGGAGTACTAGAAGATTCCACCTCTAGAAAGCGCATACACCTAATGGCTTAAGCCGCTGTTCCCATTTCCTCGCTGACCCATCATACAAAAGGTACGCCTGTTAGAGTGCCTGCGCTTTACATAAATTAAAGGCTCTAAGTTCCGCTCATTCGACTGATTATTCGCATTAGATCTTAGCTTCTCTATTGCACTCCCTAAATAGGGTTCTTTTCACCTTTCCCTCACGATACTTGTACGCTATCGGTCATTGAGAAATACTTAGGCTTAGAGGGTGGTACCCATAGTTGCAGTAGGTGCTAGGCGCTAGTCGGGCGGTAGACTAGCGCCTAGCGCCTAAGCGGTCTAGGCGGCACCTAGGCGGTACCTAGGTGGTTCTAGGCGAAAACCTATAAAAACAAAAAATTAATTCATGTGTATGGGTGTATATCATATATTATATTATATATATTTGTTACTTCTCTTACTTATATAAATAAATAAATTTAAATATATATAAATATAATAATAAAATTAACAAGGCCGACTTGCTCGAGTTAACTCGGCTAACTCTGCCGAGTTGGGCGAGTTAACTCGGCCAAATTCGACCCAGTCGGCCGAGTTAGGCACTAGGCGGCCTTCTAGCTAGGCGGCCGGCCACCTAGGCGGACGCCTAGGGAGCAATTCGCCTCGGTCTAGGCGGGGATTTTTGCAACAGTGGTGGTACCCTTTTCTCGCGTAAAAGTTATCAGAATTCGAACACACTGCGTTTTACTAGGAAGGATTAGAATTTGAACACAGCTGTGTGGACCACGATCCACACAATGATTTGCCCACAAATGTGGTGGTCTATCGAATAAGTAGAGTATGATTTTCATATCATCAATTGATCTAAAAAAATAAGTTAAATTTGTTCAATTAGACAAAAATAACTAGTAGTGCTAGTTAATTACCCGTTATCCTATCCACACATATAACTTTTTTATTTGTTTTTAATTTAATTTTTAAAATTTTAAGTGATACCTTTATTAATATATTTTTGCAATATGTTGTTTCAATAGTTGTGTGATAAACTTATTATAGTGATTTTATGAATTTGGAGTAGTGACGTTAATGAACTTGTACTAGTGATTTTATAAACATACAGTAGTGACTTTATTAATATGCAATACAGCAATAGTGACTTTATATATGAACTTGACGTGTTGACTTTAAACCTATGATAGTGATTTTATAAACATGAAATAGTGATTTTATGAATCTACAATAATTACTTAATGAATTTCTATTAGTATAGTGATTTTATAAATCTACAGTAGTGACTTTACGAACATGTAAATTTACTAAAAAATTTGAAAAAAATCAATATAGGTGTTATTTAAAAGATTCCCATTAGAGTTTTTTCAGTGATATACTCCGTAACTTTTATACATTAATTTTATTTGTATAAAAAAAGAAAATAAAAGAATAAATTTAAGTTGAAAAATAAAAAGATTTAGGGAGAGAAATTAGGTATGACTTGGGTTCATGTTGTTACAATATTCATCCTAGCTAGTCCATGTTGCCTATGTTAGGTTTGATTTGTGGAATGATTTTTGCAGGAATATGAATATTGTTTCATAGAGATTAGAATAGGCCAAAAATATAATAGAATAAAAATTCAATTCATTTAATTTATTTGGTTGAATAATGTTTAAGGAATTGAAATATATAGTAAATAAACATAAAAATGAAAAACATAAAATACTCCTATTTTGAATGTTATATATCTTAATGTGTGTGCATGCATTTTTTTTAAAAAAATTAAATGGAGAGAATTTAAGTAGTTCAAATAAAAAAAAAAGTCTTAAAATCTTATGAATAATTTAATAATAAGGCTTCCCTACTATTTGCCTTGCATAAGGAATAATTAATTTCGGATAATAAAATGTAAAACCTATTAACAAATGACAAAAATATTACTCCGTACTAGCTAGTAGATCGATTTATTCTCAAGAATGTTATCAAACTCATTTTGTGAACCAAATGCACTGTTATATATAAGAACATGCATGGAGATCTAGTCGAATCTCCTTCATTATTGGTATATCTTTAATGATTATCGAGCTAAGAAGATACTTATTAGGACTTTGTATTCTAGACATACTAATTCTTTCTCCTCTCTTATGCTCGTTGGGACTCTTTGTATAATTATAAATACATATCTTCCTGTAATTTAAACACAATTTATTGATTAATAATAAGATCATCCCTAGAACTATTGTTCCTGGTATCAGCAGACCAAACGAGCATTGGCTACAAACCTTACCAAGAAAAAAAGAAAAAGAAAAAAAACCATCGCTGCCGCCACCAACCCCCCATCGCCAGCTGGTGGTACAACCCTAATAAATGCCCTACAAACAGGCCATTGTTTTATCTCCATTAAACTTATTTCCTTAAACTATATGTTTTGGAAGACTCAACTTGTTCCCTTTCTTCGCGGTCAAAATCTCAATGGATATATTGATGACATGTTATCGTGTCCGGCTTCATTTGTTAAGGTTCCGGATGAGTGTTCCGTTGTAGCCGATCCTGCGATAAAAAATTTGGTCCGTCAAGATTCTTTTATTTTTTTCCGTGCTCATCTCGTCTTTGTTCGATGAAGTTTGTATGTTGCAGTGGTACATGCCATGTCCCGTGCCTTATGGCATATATACTATTGTAGTCGACTTTGTGTCTTTTTCTCGGACATGATATCTGAGTCTCCACAGTCGGCTGTAATCTTTGCGCCAGGAGAATTTCACTACGAGTGAGTATCCGGGGCCAAGCTCTTGCAGAAGCCGGCCGACTAATTTGTGTGAATGAACATAATCTCTATTTTTTCAAAGGCCTCTGCCCTATGATCTCCTCATTGACCACTAAAGAACCTATGACAATTAATCAACTCAATGACTACCATTTTATTCGTGACAAAGTAGCATAAAAGAAACTATGTACAAGTAATTAAACTACATATTTATAATAAGACCAACTGATATATACATCTTTACGAAGCCACTAACCACAACAAGCTAAGGTTAAATGATCTAAAGGACAAACTCAATGAATCTCAATAACATCTCAACTATTGTTCTCATCATACTAACATCTCAATAAATCTATATTGATAACTTAACATGTCCTTTTTCTGTAATAAAACAACTATTTTTTTTTCTTTTTTAAAACTTAAAAGCTCAAGATTGAGTTCACAGTAGATAGATTATTAGTGTAAAATTATAATGAAAAGAAGGATAGGTATATTAAGTTGCAAAATATTACAAAACTATAATAAGAGCAGTTGGCCCAAAAATTAGAGACTTTTGAGCTGTTGGTGTTGTAGGCTTGTAACCTGTGAAAGAAGGCACTTAATCTTTAATGATGGAAAAGTAAGAGAAAATGAATAAGCAGAGTGGGCAGGCCAGGGTGCACCATGTTCCATGTGAAAGTATGGCAGCCAACCATGTTCCAGCACTTCATTCTTTATACCCTGGGGGCCATTCCTATGCTATTTAAAAAAACATGTATGTTCAACGCTCAAACAAGAATTTATTTAATTTCATTTCTATGTTAGATCCTAAATTTCATTACAGATTGGATCTCACCTCGGATCCCACAAATATCTGATGCTACGTACACAAGTAGTCAACAATTAATAAAACCTACAAACTTTTTCATGAATTCTATTATATGTATTCTCAAATTTTATTTTCTAGTGTGGTAAATACTGATAATTTATTATTATATTTTCATGTGAATCCATTAAATGTAGGAATAAAAATTGAGAGATCGAGAGTAAAGAAGAGAAATACACATGGCTGTTGGCTGATTGGGTTAGAAGGTATGATTAGTTGATAACATTAGCTGATTGTAAAAAAATTGTTTGATAGATTAACTGTTAGCTGTTAGCTGTTTGGTATAATTTCTTTTCTCAAAAAGCTAATTGAAAAGGCTGCTTTGAGTAGCATTTTTAGGCCCTGTTTGGTAGATGGCTGTTGGCTGATTGGGTTAGAATGTATGATTTGTTAATAACATTAGCTGATTGAAAAAAGTTGTTTGATAGATTAGCTGTTAGCTGATAGCTGTTTGGTTTAATTTTTTTCTTCTCAAAAAGCTAATTGAAAAGACGGCTTTGAATAACCTTTTGAATTTTAGTATTTTAGAGTTACAAAAAGCTTATTAACCAAACAACTAATAGTGATCAAATAAGCCAAAATTGACTTAATAGGCTGATTATTTACCAAACAGGGTCTTAATTTTAGTAGTATTTTGGAGTTACAAAAAACTTATTAACCAAACAACTAATAGTGGCCAAATAAGCCAAAATTAACTAATAGGCTGATTATTTACCAAACAGGGCCATAGTATTTTTCTTTTTCCATTCACTCGCTCAATAGTCAATATAACTAACACAAGTAGACTTTAGTTGCAAAATGAATAGTTTGCAAGTGCCTTTATTTATTTTAAGGCTTCCTTTCACACTTGGCAGTTGAATCATCATCAAAATGTGCAACTACAGGCTACAGCAAGGGTCATGGCATTTTATTCATGTTAACATCAATGGCATATGTAAGTGATTCTTTTTCGAAGAACCACGAGCTGCGCTGGTCCTTTGATAGTAACACTGTTCTCTGTGAAGGTAACTTCAGCTCCCATTTTCTCAAGAACCTCAGCACATTAATTTAGCATCATATCCCCCTTCGTTCAGAGAGAGAGAGAGAGAGATCCATTCAGCTGTCTTGAAAATATAATGAGACAAATGCATAACATACTATACAGTTATATCTACATACATAACCATCATGTAGGTTCAATCAGAAATTTGAAAACAATTCATCAAGTATCATATCACAGACATACTTGAGGGAGAAAATTGATTTCTCTATAGATAAAAGATGAATAATATATATTAAGTGTTTGTGGGGAATGAATAAATAAGTATGACACAAAGATATAACGTGGAAATCATAACCATAAAAATCACCGGCACCGAGATCCACTATGTATAATGCATAATCCATGTACACAAGCATCCATTACGATGGAGTGAAAAGGATAAAGATATATTATACATAAGAGAAAGTTATTCTTAGTTTGAAGTGAGTCTCTGGTACTCTCGGTACGATCCTTGAGTCTTTATATAAGGTCATTTCTTGGCAGTTGCAACTTCCCTTAACAGCATAATGGAATATTATTCCATCCATGCCCCCCATTTTTTGAGCTGCAAAATGTTTGTCGGTGAAAGAAAGTAGAAAACTAATTCATGTGAAACCAAATGGCATGTCAAAACAATAACACTCGGAGTGCATCCTTAATGACGGTTGTAGTTTGGATTACAATTTTGTGCACAGAGCGCTAAAGTTGTCTCCTTAAGATTAATTATGTAGAGGTGTAGAACACCATACTTAGGAGCTCATGACTGTTATTTCTTGTAATCTAAATATATAACATATGATTAGAGGGGCTTGCCCTTATAGTATCATTTAAAATATAAAATTTTAAAATAGAAGATAGCTCGGAAATCCATACCTTTCTAAATATATACTTATTATCGTGACTATTGTTGTATGTGGTAGTGCGAAGCTTACCATGTAATTTAGGTGGCAATTCAAGGCTTTCCTTGCAATATGGTTGGTAGTACAGAGCTTACCACATCATATTATGTACATGGCAACATAGAGCTTGCCATATTATGTAGATAGATGACAATAATGTAGAACTTGCTACATTATTATTTTTATTTGAACAAATTGTAGGTTGGACACATTAACTAATTAAAAAATAATATAAATATAAAGAATAATATAAATAACAATGATACCTATCTTTCCTGGCATGGGGGTGCCTCTTTGCACTATGCTGGGAAAAATGTCTTTAAATTCTATGCCTCACCAAGATACTCCATGCATGCATAATGGTCTGGACTAACATGGAAATTTTTTGCTACATGAAGGAAGTATTTTGCGGTGAGGTGTGATAAGTGGTAAAACGAGGAAAAGTCCCCGAGTGCCGTGTCTCTCAAGGATGACAAATTGGAGCGAATTAGTGTTGGCATTCAAGAGGTTAAGAGGTAAGAATTGCAAGAAGTAACTAGACTCAAAGGCATTTGTACAAAAGTTTGAAGGTTTAAAATGGTTGTGTTTAAGGAAAAGGTAAGGTGGAGATTGGGGCTCGTGGCTAGCCTATGTGGTCTACTATCTAGTGGTTTTGCAGGCAAATGATTTGGATTCGACTAGGGAGTTCATGTCACTTCACCAAGTGGCATCACACTTGGACTCCCACATCCTCATTCGGTTGGGACATTTTATCAAACACCTTGTCTACCACTCCTCTCGGACCTCTTCCTTTCGGACTAAGGGCGGAGACGTGGGTGAGTTGGACTCGTGACTTCGTGAGTGGCCGCTATTGCACACACACTCACTTTCACTGGGTTTGCTACCTAATGTGGCCACACTTAGGCACAAATCATATCAAACATCAACCACACAAGTATTCACATCCAAGAATCATAAAGCTCACATTTTTAAAACAATGTCTTTAGCAATTCAACCACATAGTTAGTTTCGGGGCCACCAATCCCCTATCTAATCTAAGCTAGCATTAAAATAAAGAAACAAGAAGAAGAAATGGAAGTTTCAAAGAAAACAAACATGAAAGCAAAATAAATATTGAAGAGAAGAGTTACCATCCATGGTGAATGGTTCCATTACATTTTGTCTTGAAACTTCTATCCTTCTAGCTTGTTCTTGAATCTATTCTAAGGGAAATGAAGTTTCCCCCAAGAGGAGAGAAAACGTAAAGGAACTTCAGATCTAAAACTATTCTATAGCTGCTAGGTTTTTTCATCTTTCCGAAAAATGGGTTTAAATAGGCAACCCGAAGCCAAAAACCCCGAAATGGCCCCTGTGGCCAGACCATGGCATCACCACGCGTGGTGGAGGGCGTGGACAGCTACTGGAATTGATCCACGCCCATCCACACGCGTGTTGGTTGCGTGGGCGGTTCCTGCTTGGCGGCTTCTTTGCTTTTTGCTCTGTTTTGGCCTTGAATCCCTTTTTTATCTGTGGCAACACTTCAAAACTTCTCCTAAAAATTATGTTAGAGGTTTTTGATCACATCTGAGCTTAAAATGCATGAGATTGTTATAAGCGGGTGGCAAAACTTCGCATTCTATCCTACTTTTGACCCTTAATTTACACTATTCTTGGTGCTTATCAACTTCTTAGTGCAGGTTATTTACTAAAGAAGGGCCCAAAGATATATTAGACATGCCTTTTACTAACTTCATCATTTTGCATGTCAAGACACCCTTAAACTTGTAGACAACATTTCAGATTATAACTAAATTTTGGTATTTGAATTAAACTATTATTCATTAAAGAAAAAATTCACTGGCTAAACTTTATCTCTTGGTTTTAACAATATGGAACAAAATGTGAACCAGATACAATGACATGATAAAGTAATAAAAGTCATAAATGTCTTTCATGCAGGTGGTATCATCATCTCATTCAAGAAGTCAATCATCATCTCATGCAGGTGGTAAATCCACCAACCATAGCCAATGTTTTTTGCTCTGCCTTTTCTTTCTCTTAAATAAATTTTATTGTTCAAATTCAAGTAAGTCTTATGGAAAATCAGGTTAATGAGCTTAAGCTCTCTTATTCTTTCTAAAGAAAAACTTTATATATGTGAGTCTTGTGGGCCAAAAAAACTGTAACCATGTAATTTTTGCTGCGTTAGAAAAAAATTTCTAGTACTCTTATTTTGCTCTCATTGTTTTTCATATTTTCAGCATAGTGGGGTAGACTCAAGAAACTTGTACCACATATATATAATGGACAATGGTTTGGGTGGAGGACATGCAATGACATGCTACCAACTTAGGAGTCGATTAGATTATGTTTATCACAGAGTAATATATTTCGTACTGTTTCTAACGATGTTAAACTTTACAATGCTTTTGTTATTGGATTTGAATTTCTTAATATAATATATTTTACAATTACATTATCGTAGGAAATCCGTAGCTAAATACCTAATAACAATGAAGAATAACGAAAAAATAGTGATGAGTATATCCGTTGCTAAATTTAGTGACATATAATTCCGTCTCTAACATGTAGTTAAATTGTATCCATTGTAAATAATAAATCCATTGTAAATAATAAAAACAAATTAGTGACATGTTTCCGTCGTTGCATGTAGCAACGGATGTTAGCTACAGGAATTTCTGACACTCAATTTAGCGACGGAAAATTTAGTCGCAATTCCCTTACAAATTTCGTCATAGATTGTCGTGGTAGGAAACTAGCGACGGAGTTTATGTTAGTTTAGCGACGGAATTTCCGTCACTACATTTAGCGACGGAATTTTCTGTCATTATTCCCTCGCAAATTTCGTCATAAAATCGTTGTTGAGAGGAAAATAACGACGAACTATTTTAGTTTAGCGATGGAAAAAAAAATTGCATCGCTATGCTCTAGCGACGAGCATTTTAGCGACGGACTACTTCCGTCGCTAAACCCTTTAGCGACGGATTTTTCTTATTTAGCGACGAAATTTGTCCGTCGCTATTTACACGTTTTTTTTTTGTGGTGCTTGTAAATGAAGATTTGAAGCTTGGGTTGAAGAACACATTTCATTTACTAGGTGATCTCTATTTTAATCTTATCTATTTTACATATCTTGTTTTTGGATTGAATTAGCTTATGATCTTGAATTCTTGATTATGTGTGGCTAGTTTAATCTAGGGCTTCGATTGTGTGAAGCTATGTTGCTAGTATGAAGATCATATTTCTTATTATGGATTTGATTGCCTTGATGTTGGAAAAATCTATTCTTGTCTATTGATTGTTGTTTTGATTAGATCTTGTATAGATTTGGCCAATCTATTGAGATATTGAGATCTTGACCCTATCATGGTTTTGATTTGAGTTGAGTTGAAGCTTTTTGCAATAATAGATCCTATGGAATTCATGATTAGGAATAGTAAGAAAGTATGTAGCTAAGGTGTTTGATAAAATGTCTCTTAGGGCTTTTGGTTTCTAAAAGGTACTCCTAAGCCTAAGATGCCCTAGTACACAAAGGTGCACTAGTACAAAATTGACCAAAAATATAGCATAATTTGCGTCCGGAGTTTCAACTCCGGACGCGTAAACTAACGCGGTGGCAATTTTGTAATTAAAATATCCACTATTTAAATATTTTTTTATTTTTATTTTTTTTTAAAGGACCAGCTGCGTCCAAAGTACCCACTTCGGACGCAACTGGTCCGTAAGACTACACCAGCTGCGTCCGAAGTGGTCAACTTCGGACGCAGCTGCCTTTTATTTTTCTTTTTATTAGTTTTTTTTTTTCAAATACGCGTTCTAATTTAGATCTGGATCTGAGATCTCTCACGCGATCACACCATTGTCTTCAACCTCCAGCCATCGCCGCT
>CM008334.1:39850965-39864612 GCA_002525835.2 Ipomoea batatas | reverse complement strand
TATTGTTTGTAAGGCATTTGGTATTTTGGTTGGCTTTGTGATGTTGTTTGACTATGTTTTGTAAGCCATTTGGCAGTGCTAATGCAATGGTAATATTGGTTTGAATTGGCAGTGTTAATGCAATGTAATAGTAGTATTACCTTTTATTGGCAGTGTCATGCTAATAATACTAGTATTGGTTTGAATTGGCAGTGTCATGCCAATAAAAGAGGCCAAACAAACAAACACACAGAGCTGTTCACCAAGATAATAAGTCATTCTAATAAAGCCATTTGTACAATGGTTTGCTACCATAACAGTTTGCTCACAATTGTCTACCATAACATTTTTGTAGCAACAAAAAACATAGTCAATGTCATGCTAATAAAAGAGATCAAACTAAAAAACCATAGTGTTGTAGGATACTAAGTAACCAAAAAAGGCATCCTGAAAGTAGCAAAATAACATTCCAGACTTGTGGCAAAACAAAACCATCCTTTAATTGTTCAATCGATGGTTAGAGGCTTGTCAGGTGTGTTGGTGAACATGGACTTCAGACTTGTTTTGGATCTTGTCCACCTCACAGTAGCAGTACTCTTTTGCTTGTTCTTTCATTTTATGGGTAATTTAGACCTTCTGGGAGGAGGTCCACTTTCAGCCTGAGTGTTGTAGGGTGCCTGAGTAATGTTTTCTAGCTGACTGTTGGCAAATACACCTTCAGGCTGAGTGATAGAGATTTCTTCAGGTTGAGTGCCACCCGTTTGAGGCAAATTGTCAAATAGAGCTGCCACTTCTGATGCTTCATTCCAGAAGTCCACATTAGTTTCTTCCATCACTATTGTAGAGGCTGATGGGGCAGAATCAGTAGGAGGCACAGGAGGCATAGGAGGTTGAGCTGGAGTTCTCTTCTTTGGATTCCTTTTTTTCTTGCCAGTCTAATAAAAACCAGAATGATCAATGTAATGTAATATATATAAGTGCATTTAAAATTTCATATCCATAATAAAAAAGAATATTACCTTTTTTGCAGTTGGATTATCAGGGCATGTTCTAGAATTGTGGCCTGTTTTGTTGCATTTTCTGCAGTGCTTTACAAGCAAAGAAGGGTTTACATGGGTGCCATCTTTAGTGATCTCATCTTTGCCTCTCTTCCTCAATTTTCTTGGTCTTCCAGGTTTGGTTGTGTACAGTGGAGGCAAAAGTGGTTCCTTATTTGACTTGGGCCATTCATTTGGACCAGCTAGTGAGTTTATCCTTCCTCCATAAGTGTTCAAGTAGTTGCTAATGGAGTAACAAGGGTGTACATAATGATGCACTGGACCTTTACCATGTCTAATCCAAATGGCACACACAACATGCTTACATGGTATCCCTGTTAAGTCCCACTACAAGTGCCCCTAAACAGATCCACAGTATGCTGTTTTATCCCCCCTAACCCTGACATGCACCTTATCTCAAATAAGTTCTCATCATTTTGGGCACCTAAACAACCACTAGCAGCCTTCTGAACTAAAGATATTTTTTTTCATGATTGTTGGACAGAATGGACCTTTCCATTTCTTAGCTTTCTGTTTATTATCAAAGAATTTAGCCATCATTAATTTCCTAATTGTTTCTACACAAGCAATCAGCGGTTGTTCCCTTGCTTCTAATATAAGGGCATTGAAAGTCTCAGAAATGTTCACTAAGGCATCACTTTTAGAAAAGGGAGTGAAATGTGACCTTGACCATTCTGACGGGTGTTTATCAGCCAGCCATTGAAAAGCATCTGGATCTAAGTCCTTGATTTTTGTCATAGCATCACTGAAGCTGTTCACTATTGTGGCCTTGGCTGCTGCCCATAAAGCATCCTTCATTGCTTTGCCTAGAAATCCTGCCAACTTCATGTTACCATGTAGATGCCTGACACAGAATCTGTGTGAGGCATTAGGCAACACTTCTTCAAATGCAGGAAGAAGCCCTTTATGTTTGTCTACACCAAAAAGGAGACAACATTTAACTACCATAGCCCAACATTGCAGCCAATACAAGCAAAAATGCACTAAAAGGCACTAAGAAAGGAACAGGTGGTCCCCATGTGTAACAAAAAACAGGGATTACTTAGGTTTGAAAGCAACTTGTGGTCCCCATGTGTTAAAAAAGAAACCAAATGTGGTCCATAGCAGTTTGAATTAAAAAACATACCAAGTTTTTGAAAACACCACCACATGAATGAGAAGTGTACTGCACTTCATAAAGTGCAACACCAACCCCAACAAACAACCCCACCATATTAGCAAACAGCAGGCAGTCAATGACATGTACAGTATATTTAAAGCTACTGCATTTGAACTTATTCTATTACATACACACATAACCAGAAACTATATATACAAGCAACAATCCACACTTCTTTAACCTATTTCACATCATTACTTAGGGTTTTGTACTAATTGTTCAGTATAGACGCACAGAACTCAACAACTCAGCAAATATATATAAAATCAACAACCCACAACAAATTAACCTATTACAATCCTACTGAACATAAAAAAGATCACACATAAGTAATAATCGAATTTTACCTGGAGTATCATTGTCGCCTTCTCCGAAATCATCCATTGTGCTTGGCCGTTCTTCGTCCTCGCTTGGTGTGGGTCTTCCAATTAGGGGGGAATTCCTCGAATTATGTAGGAATTGGTTCGGATTAGGTCGGAATTTTTGCTATGTTGCTTATCGAATTGATTAGGGTTCTTCGAATTGGTGTTGGTTTAGGGGTCTCCGGAATATTCTAAGTAAGACGACCGTGGACTACAAGGTCTTGGAAGAAGACCACGTGAAAAGACGAAAATGCTCATCCACTTCACGGCCAACAGACGACACAACTGACGGAGGACCAAAAGTGTCCGACGTTCAAAAAGCGTGGCTAGAATCTGACCATTTTTATTATGGAGGACTAAAAGTGTCAAACGCCCCATAAGTCTAGGACCAAAAGTGGAATTAACTCATATATATATATATATATTGTTTATCATTGTTCACCAGCTGTACGTTAATGTCCTTAGAATGTGTGTATACTTGTATAATTTTTACATTAAATCTTGTGTAATTTGTTACAACTTGTGACATGTTGTATACTTATATATATGCGTAAATACAAACATGGATTGCGATAAAAATATATGAATAATAAATGTACATTTAAGACGATGAAAACAAGACTTTGTTTTTTCTTCCAAAAAGATTGAATCCCCAATCCCAAAGGTCCCTACGCCCTCACCAGAAAGAGCATTTGAAATGATGTAAGTTATGGTAACTCAACTTAACACAAAGACTAGATTTTTATTTACTACGTATAAGAAGTGAGAGGTTGCTGGCAACTTAATGATCGTCTTAGAAATTGGTTTTGCCTATTTGATGACTATTTTAGTTCGAAACAGTACCAACAAATCAACAACTCCTCAAGTTATGATTTACATCTGATGACTATTTTAGTTTGAAACAGTACCAACAAATCAACAACTCCTCAAGTTATCATTTACATCTTTACTCACAATTTGTCATCTAAAAATTTTAATCCAGCTACTCGGTGCCGAAATTCTATCCTTACGCACTGAAATTGAGAATTCACAATTATGCAATTTCTTTTCTTTAATTAATAGAGTAGAGTATTAAATTTTCAAAAATAAAATAAAATTAATAGAGTATTAATTAGAATGACTTTTATATCACCAAATGTGACTTGGTCTCTCGGTGAGTAGTTTTTCTTTATACTTTTGACTTTTTAAAGTTCCTCTCTCCCTTATAAAGATTCGTTGGATACGTTCTAAGATGTACAACATCAAGAAGAGAAACACTTATATACAAGAAAAAAAATGATGTTCGCTAGAAACGAAATAGTAGCATGGCTTGCACAATGTTGCTTGAACTTCAATGGAAAAAAAGGGCCTACAATGAAAGAAATGGCTGCGGAGTTGGACGCCATTAGAGCATCTAATCCCCACTTCCCCACGGTCATGGAAACATTGGAAACTGAACCAGATTTCATAGCATAAAATTTAACTATTTTAGTACATTCTTCAGGTGTATCCATCTAAGTTATCAAAAAGGTGGCTGCTCCATCCAAATTGTCTCCAGGGGCAGATGGGTCCTAGAGAGAAAAGGGACTCGGGTGACCACCAGCAAAGCTTGATTGCTTTTGTAACACCTCGTATTTTCTCAATATTATTAATTTAACTATAATATTTTAAAAAGAGCTTATTTTCTTATTATTAAATATTTTAGTAAAATGTTACTAAATCTAATTATATATTTGCCGAATGAGTTTATAAATAAAATATTTTAAATTCCTTATCTCAAGTGATTTGATACAAAATATTTATATATTTATTTATGGTTTTAAAAGCCCTATTTAATGGGTAAATTTATTTATCAAAATTTTGACCCAAAAATCTATCTGAGATGAACCTATGACCTTTATATTATTGTTTTGAGCCTAAGTTTGAATCCAAACTAAAACTATAGCTCAAATGGATCTTAATTCCCTAAAGCCCTAAAGAATTTTATTTCTTCTTGAGCCCAAATACTCATAGTCCAATTATTCTAGCCCAAATCTTTAAACCCAATTCAATATAAACCCTAGGTATATCTATAAACCTATGTACATTGATTTCAAAAGAAATATTCATCCCAATAAACCCCCAAATCAGCAGCCCTTCCTCTAATCGTGTCTCTCCCTCCTGTCTTCGCTCTACGTAGCGTGGACCGCAGCAGACGACCGGCGACGGTGGACGGCCTTCACCACCAGACGAGCGACGGCGAAGCTTCCTTCGGCGACCCTTCTCCTCCTCGGCCTTCATCCCCTCCTCTCCTTCTCTCTCGATCGGCAGCAGCAGAGGATGGTGGTAGTTGCAGCTCCAGCGACGACCGGCGACCTCTAGTCGCGGCGGCGTCTCCCTCTCCGGCGGATAACGGCGACAGGTGGTGGTTCGCGGCGGCAGCCATAGCTTCGAAGTAGATTGGTTATAAACAGAGAAGAAGCAAGATTAAGATGGATTACTTGCAATGATTAAGGTAATTGCTTGCTAATGACTATAGTTTATGATTAATGATGGGCAGATTATTGATTAATAATAGATTATGGATTAATGAGGTGAATTAATGCTAATGTTAGTGATTAATAATTTAATGATGATTAATTATTATTGATGATGATTAGTTGATAGTAATGGGTCGATTATGATAATGATGTCGTTATGAGATAATGATAAAGTTTAATGGATTGGTGATGATGATAATTGAAGGGTGGATGTTATGATTTAATTATGACGAGGATGATTGAATGTCGATTTGTTAAGGGTAATCAATGGATATTAATAATGGTTAGCTATTAAAGATGGGATTATGATATAATGATTTGAAGTATGGTAATGATATAATTGGATTAATAATGAAGTAAGGGTGGATGGGTGAAAGACTAACAATTAGATGGTGATGATTATGGGTTAATAATGGATGATAATTAGATGATGGTTATTGATTTGGATTGATGGTTAAGATGGTAGTTTAATGAAGTTTGTTGTTGATGATTAATTGGTTAATGATGATGATTAAAAAGATGATTCTTGATTATTAATTGATAATAACTTAGATGGTGTTTAAATATTAATGATGGTGGTGGAAGTGGAATGATGGTCCTATGGTAGTTTGATGATGAGGTGTGATTATGGATAAGATGGTGAGGAGTTGATGAAGGATGGTAATCAATTGATGATGATGTGGATTCAAGGGAGATTAATAAGTAATGATTGGACTAATTTGAAAGCATGGTGATGGTATAATGAGGAATGGGTGAATATTAATATTGACATTAGTACTAGTATTAGTAATAGTTGATATGTGAAGTGTGATTGATTCACAGGTTCCCCGTTGAAGTGGCTAGTCTTATCGTTGAGCCTTAGAGCAGATGTTTGCTTTTAGAGCTTAGCTTGAGGTAAGTTTCTATGTCCGTCAAAACTACTTTGCCCTATCTTGTTTGTTCTAATCTATGAAGTTTATAAGTTTATGTATTGAGAATGTTTTACTATTTGGTGATGAGAATGATTTTGTGATTCAAATCTTGAGAAATAGTGTTTTGTGAACTGAGTGGACTGAAGATGTTTTGTGATTAAATTCTGAACTGAGTGGAAGGGTACTGGAATCTGGACTGAGTGGAAGGGTACTGTAATGTTTTGTGATTAAATTCTGGATTTGTATATACTTTACAAAACAATTTACTCCCTCCGTCCCATTTTACCTGTCCTATTTACTATTCATTGGTCAAACCAACTCTTTATTCATTTCTTATTTTCTTTAGTAATTTTTTATTATTTTTAAATTTAATTTTTTGTGTTTAATAGTACTTTTGATGTAGTTTCTAAATATATAAATTTTATATATTAATACTAAACTTAATATTATAAAAAATTGGATTAAAAATAACTTCAGTCAAGCCTCGTTATACGAACCAGACAATCAAAATGGGACGGAGGGAGTATTATTCTTAGAGTCGGACTTGAACCCTAGACCTCATATTTAATAAGTTGAGTTCCTTCCAATTAAGCTAGTTTGACACCTTCGTAAATATTTTAACTAAACAAACTATTATATAATTTTTCAGAGTTGTACTTTGCATATTCCTTAGTTTGATAAACTTAGTATTTATAATTGAAAATACTTGTACTTTGAGAAATTATATTTTGTAATAGCCTACGAGCTATGAAAATATTTATGCAAACCTATTTTGAAAGAATATTACTATCTTGGAGGAATTATATAATAATGTACCTATTTTGGAGAATATACTTATGTTATAATCTATATGGAGGTTATCTATATTTTTATTATTGGAGGTTACGAGAATCTTGGGCTGCGGTCCAGATTATTGTGAGCACTTAGGGCTGCGGTCCTATTTGCTATTGATATGAGAACCTAGGGCTGCGGTCCTATTGGTTATTGATTGGGTGGGTAACCTGGTAGCAAAAATCCTGGGTTCCTAGGGCTAGTAACTACCTTTGGGGGTTGGAATCCCCAGGGTGTGCGCACATAGGTTTCTAGTTCCTGTTTCCATTTACATTGTATAGGTGTGAAGGTTCGGTAGTGGAGGTAAGCTCCGTTCCTATCCTCCTATTGGTGATTTGAGTACCTCCATACTTATGTTTTACTTGTTGATTTAACTATAAACTAAGAATTGTTGGATACCTCCACTTGAGCAATATTATGCTATTTTGATATATGAGAATGAGACTTGAGTTATCTATGACTATGAATATATGTTGAGAAGGATATGGAGAAAAGCTATGTTTTGAAATGCCTATATGGTTGTGAATTCCTCCTTATATTTATATACATTCAAACATATTTGGAAAGTGATTATTTGTAGAGCTATGCCCTTAAATGATATTGAGAAGTATTGAGAAATGTTATTTTATACTCCGAACTTATATTTATTTTAAAAATGAGTGAATCATCTACAAACTAGTTATATCATTTTGTAAGAATAAACATTATTGTTTTGGGGACTATACTACCTTGTATTAAAGCTAGTATTATCGTTGAGTAGTGTGTGTGGGGAAACTGTTTTGGGAAAACATCTATACTACGTACCTTTGGTGTGAGAAGTTCTTTTACTGAATGGTTCCAAAACCTATTTAAAATGTATATCTAATTCCAAAAGTATATATGTATTTATTTTACGGGGCGGGGTAGAGCTTACTTAGCATTTCTGTGCTAATCCTTTTTGTCTCTTGTTTTCCAAACCTTGAATGTTTTCAGGATCTGGACTTGTGGCTAGTTGAGAGCGTGACATAGAACTTGTAAGCCCGAGAAATGTTCATGTGATAGTCTATGTAGATTGGAATTGAATTGTTTTGTAGTTAGTTGTGTTTTGAATAAAGGAATATTGTAATGGAAGTTGTAAATAGAAACCTTTGAAGCCTGTGCGTTTGGGCTTAATTGTGACCGTGGCATAACACCCCTTAGTTGGTTTTCGAGTTCACTTCTGCTATTGAAATCTTTTAGAAATCTATATTATATCTATATATTCTACGCTATTCCTTCATTTCTAGATTTAAAATTTGGGGGTGTTACAGCTTTGGTTCAGGCGGTCAGGGCGATGTGGCACGTAAGCAATATTGTATGGCAATCCTAGGGCGGAGCCCTTCTCTCTTAGCATTAGGGCGTGCTATATGTTAGGTGAGACATAATGCCAATCACAAATTGTGTGATCGTAATAATTTTTAACATTTAACCATTAATATTAATACTTTTATCAATATTGTGCACTACTTCCATCATAACCTTAACAGTTCAGGGATCAGACATAATGACTTGTATAATTGAAAGAGTGAATTAATTAATTAAGGAAGACTAAAAATTGTCAATTAATCATCCAATAAGGATAGAACAAGATGATAGAGATCGAGAGGCCAACTTGTGGAAATTAAGGGGCATAATGAGGGAGGACCATCATCATTAATTTTAAGCTTGACCAAATGTATTCAACCATACATAGATTGGAGAACGAAAAGTGAACAAGCTAAGTAAAGACCACATTGCTTGCTCTCTTAGAGAAACCCTAAGAGGTGCTACTTTTTGTTCTATTTTTGTCAAACTTTTGCAAGGTGAAGAAGAGAGAGAATGAGAGAAAAGGTGATAGTTCTTATCCAAGAGAAGTTTTTTATGGCCTCATTAGATAATTAAAAAAAAAAAAAAAAAGAGCTAGCTAGTTCACCTTGCGTGTTAGGATAGTCGCCAAGTAGTAGTGTTTTCTTTAGGGTGTTCCCCTCTAGTTGATCCTAAACATTTTTTCGAGTAATGAAATCAAAATGGAATTGAAGGGGCTAATTGAAATACAAAAGAATATTGTTTTATTATACTATACTAGTATTTTTGCCGGTGCGTTGCACGGAACGGATTTGTTATAATATTTTAAGAATATTTGGATCGATATACAATTATATAAATTGTAACATCGAATATTATATAGCGCAATTAATGAAATTGGTTGGATTGATTATGTTTTTTGATGTTTTCCTAGCTTGAATTAGAGCAAATAATTGTCCAATTATCCGTGATATGACATCGAATATTATATAGCGCAATTTATTTTTTATTATATATTTAGATATTAAAAATAAAGATGAAATTATAAAAAATTCTAATATTGAACGTACACATTTATTTGATTATAAGATTAATGCAAAAGTATTACACAATTAATTGAATAATATATGACTTGTTTGTTTACAATTATCATAAAATATCGATATGTAATATGACTTATGTAATTATATTATTACTAAAATAAATATGAGAAAAATGAGAAATAATTTAATTATATTATATTATGCAATATGACCAATGTTTAGCTTAATTACCATAATAATTATTTGACAATTATTATTAGTCAATTACACTAATATATGTGCAATTATACTTTTATACCTTAAGTATATTCATTTTCACCATATCAGATTTAGTTTTTCATCCTCCTCCATATTTGAATGAATTAATTGTAATTATTATAAAAAATATAACAACCCATGTTTAATTAATTTTTTAAAGTTTAAATAACGTAAAGTTTTCAAAAGGAAAGTGTAATTAAATTTTTTTAAAGTTTTTAAATAATTTTTAGTCAATTTATTTTCATTTAATTAGTAATATCCTTTTACTTTTTCAATTTGCCTAATTTTCGTTTTCTTTTCTATTAGGATCTTTTTATACTTTCAATCAATTAGTAAAATCAGTTTTCTTTTCCATTTTATCTTTACTATTGTTTGGGCGGAAATTTTACAAAGGATGATTTTATTTTTAGTAATAGTAGTATAGATATAGAAGTATAGATAAGTATTCGAAATATTATTATTTGTGTAAATAATAATTAGTAAATTATTTTTTCTTATAAAATTACTCATAATTTTCAAGGAATTTTCTTATATATTTATTATGCAGAATTTGTTTCCATTATTCTCACAATTATAACGGTTTAATTATTCTCAGAATTTGGTAAATAAAATTTTGTTACCAATTAAACTTTATTAATTTTTTTACCAATTATTTGGTAATATTAGTTTGTGCGGGGAAGTTGAAGGGGATGATTTTACTTTTATTAATAGTATTGATATGTGAATATAAAAAAATATATTACCAATTAATAGATATTAGTTCATTTTTATTTTACATTTTCTTACTAAATAAGCTTTATTAATTATTTGACTAATAAAATATTTAATTAATTGACTACAAAAGTTTGGGCGGGAAAATGAAATAGGAGGATTTTACTTTTATATATAGTATAGAGTATAGATTAAATATTTTTAATTATAAATAATATTTTTGTCCAAATGGTTGATAGGATATTACAAAAATATAGAAAGTAAAGTAATTAAGGTAACAAAATTATTATTATTATTATTATTATTATTATTATTATTATTGTTGTTGTTGTTGTTGTTGTTGTTATTATTAAAGGAAATGACAGGAATGATGTATAGTAGTTTAGGCTATATAAGGTATGACTAAATAGAATAGAGATTTTATTCTATAATTATTCTGTGTGACTATTAAATTGTAACATTGTTAAAAAATTTATCATTATGCATATACTGGACAATTGGAACTAAAATCATTATTTGACCATAATTTTGCAAATAAAGTTTGCAATTTTTTTTGTTTATAAATAACATTATAACCAATAAACATAAACACGTAGTAAAGTAATACTTATTTAAGAGAAAATTAATTTATAATTATTTTTTAATACATCTAATTTAAATTTAAATTTTAATTGTAAATTATTCATATTATTATGCAAATATTATTTTATATATATTAATCATATGATTAATTTTTATTAGATGTTATTTTTATTTTATTTACTATTTTTTTTATCATATTATGAAAATATATATGGTTAATCAAAAAAATCAATGGTTTTTACTAAACTAATTATGAGTTTAGTTTTACAAAAATGCCCCTAAATTTTGGGGAAAAACTTGGCTAAGCACTTCTATTATATATATATACACAAAATTTCGTTTCATGGTAAGTTAATTATGTTTTCTTTTCTATTTTTTCTATTTTTATTGTTAATATTATTAGTATTAATCAATAAATTATGGACCCTTTTTTATTTCCTTTTCTATTGTTTCCTCAATAAATTTTCATTTTCTATTGTTTGGACAGAAGTGGTTGGACGGGAAAGCACGAAATGAAAATTTTGTTGGGATTTTCCTTTTTATTAGTAACCTTATTATTATTAGTCCGTTTCCTGGTAAGTTAATTTCGTTCTGTTTTTTATTTTTTCTCGTAAGTTAATTTTGTTTCCTTTTTCATTTTTCATTTTTACTGCTAACATTATTAATACTAGTGTATTACCCATGCGATGCACGGATAAAATTTTTTATTATTATATATTTTTATTTAGATAATAAAATTAAAAATTAAATTATAAATAATTCTAATATTTGAAAATGTAAATTTATTTGATTATATGATTAGTGTAAAAATATCACGCAATTAATTAAATAATATATGACACGTTTGTATGTAATTATCTTGGAAAATTTGATATGTAATATGATTTATATAATTATATTATTACTAAAATAAATATGAGAAAATGGGAAAATAATTTAAAAGCGCATTAAGATGAAAAAAATTGGAATCAAACTGTATTTAATGTTTTTTTTTTTAAATTACATGATTGAAAACTGTTTTGTTCCCATAATTGATTTATGTAAATTTTTGTTGTAAAATAAATATGTTTGAAAGGGAAAAATTATTAGGCAATTATATTGACATATTATGCAATTATAATAATTACCACAAACTTACCATAATAATTACATTGAAGAATGTCAATAATAATTTATATTCTACTTATAATGCTATACCTAAGTATATTATTTTTCACCACGTGCCTTTACTTTTTTTCCTCCCTCTCCATATCTAAAGGATTAATTGTAATAGAAAAAAAATTCAACAACCTATATTTAATTATAATTATATTAATATCCATATAATTATTATTAACTTAATTCTCAAAAAAAAAAACTTAATTATCATAAAAATTATAATTATACTAATATTTGTGTAATTAATTCCTTAATTACCATAAAAATTATTATGGTAATTAAAATATTATTTCCTGTTTTAAATGAAACAGGAAACAATTTTCATTTTCACAAAAGTTTATAAATTGTTTTTTGTGAATCAAATGTTGGAAATAATATTTGACTAAGTAGACAATCCTTTGATGCACCCACCCGTATTACGTATATTAATGTATGCTATAGATATTGATCTTTGTACAGATTCAGAAAAAGTAGAGAAAACGGAGAAGAGATGACCTCCACTTCCCATTCTCACTTCCAATGAACAACGCAAAACGCCTCATATCTTCCCCTCTCATCGCCAAGCAATCCCATCCTTCACGGGTATTCATATCAATCTGCATTACCCGTGCAATGCACGGATAATTTTTTTAATTATATGTTTATATAATAAAATTAATGATGAAATTATAAATAATTATAATATTTGAAATTATAAGATTTGTATATTGGTGTTGAAATTGATTACTTAAAAATTATATTAGGAAAAAGTCTAAACAAAAAAGTAGAACGAAGAGAAGGGCTAATTGATACACAATATTATTTTAAGTAACAAAAATCAAATGAAGGGAATCTCTATGTTTAATTACGATTAAAGTGTTAAACACACAGGTTGATATTATGGACATAATATGTGTATATTTAATTTCTTTTAATTATATACATAATATATGTATGTTTATTTTCATTTAATTATCCACCGTAATATGTGTATGTTTAATTTTATATATGGGCAGAAAAAGTTACCATTAATTTCAATAAAAATGAGGTCCATATATTATTCAATAAGGAGTATATATTATACTTAATTAATATTATGCTAATTATGACATCCATGTAATCTGAATAATTATGATAAATAAGGAGTATATATTATTCTTATTAAAATAATATGTCTATGTTTAATTTTGGACGTAATATGTGTATGTTTAATTTTCTATATGGGCAGAAAAATTTATCATTAATTCCAATAAAAAAGAGATCATTTTATTATGATTACAAAATAGTACTTAGGGAGTTTATATTATACTTAGTTTGTATTAATTCCTTAATTGCCATAATTTGTAAGATTTTATTCAAAAGTAATCAAAGGAAGTGCACAGATAATTGATATTATTTGAAGTAAAAAAAATATAAAATCATCCTAAGAAAGGATTCTCTATATGTATTGGAATTGTAAACAAATAGGTATTGGAATATAATATATATGGAATTCAATTATAATTAATAGAATTCCATCCAATTATAACTAATATATTTTTATATATTATTATATAGATATAGATTATTATTTTCTACCATAACAAATAAATAAATAAATCTATACCATAAACATTTGTCAGTGGTATTACATTAATGCATGTATATGTATTAGTCTATAAAATACAAATATACGATCATAATAATTAATTACCATAAACAATTTTCAGTGGTATTACATTAATGCACATATATGTATTAATCTATAAAATATAAATATACTATCATAATAATTAATTACCATAAACAATTTCCAGTGGTATTACATTAATGCACG
>CM008334.1:39795180-39805520 GCA_002525835.2 Ipomoea batatas | reverse complement strand
GGCCATCAGAGGTCGAACAAGAAGTTCAAGGCGACGAAACGATCTTTCGCTGAAACAGTGGGTGCTCCGGTTTCCTTCAACGGCGAGGAAGCCCCCATCGCGGAAGAGCATGAATGGGCTTTTGAGGATCCAGAGATAGAGTCTGACAGAGAGATGGAGGAGCAAGATCCTTCCGACAGTCGGCCAAGGGTGAGAATACCTAAGGAACTCCGGAGAGAATTGTGCCAAGAATGGAAGCTTGCTTTGATTATCAAGTATCTTGGTAAGAATATCAACTTTAACGTACTCAACCAAAGGATTCCAAACTTGTGGCGCCTACAGGGTAAGTACAAACTTATGGATATCGGATATGGGTGCTTCGTAATAAGATTCGAAAACCGCAAAGACTACCTACATGTTTTACTTGATGGACCATGGAAGGTTTTTGATAATTATCTTGTGGTTCAACGATGGGAACCAAAGTTCAAGCCAAGAACGACAAAGCTTTCAAAAATGGCAGTATGGGTCAGATTGCCGAATCTCTACCCAAAATATTTCAGGGACGATGTTGTTAAAATGATCCTCGAAAACATCGGAAAACCTCTAAAACTCGATCGTACGACGGCAGCACGAGAAAGAGGGCGCTTCGCGCGAGCGGCGGTGGAGGTGGACCTGGACAAACCACTGGTGACCGAAATTCTGGTGGAAAATGAGATCCAATTTGTGGAGTATGAAGGGCTGCACGTTGTGTGTTTTGGGTGTGGCTTGGTTGGTCACAGGGAACAAACATGCCCGCTCAATAAGGCGAAGACGACTGAAACAGCAAGTATGGACTTGAATGCAGCACCGGAAGCAGAACATGAGGAGCCGCAGCAACCGACTCCTGCGACATAGACGGGGGAGATGAATTCGACTCCCCAAAAGGTTGATGTTATCCTTGAAAAACGTCCCTTGGGTTCATGGATGCTCGTTACCAGGAAAAAGAAATCGAGTGGACAGACCAAGGACCAGCGCCATGACAAGAACCAGACTCCGAAGACACGCAGCAATGCCAACCGATATGAAGTGTTGGGAGGGGGGGCTGGTTCTCAGAACGCTAACCGAAATAACTCTAAAGGAAAAGGTAAGGCTCCCGTTAATGATGATACAAGAGCTAATTATGTCCCCGTGTCTTCGCAGGTGGCTCGTGGAGTGGCAAATCCTACTCCGAACATGATTAACCACAACACCTCAAGCTCGCCTAATGTTACTGCCTCCAGCTCGAGACATCAGAATAACAAACGGGGAGGCATGCACCCCCAGGGACGTGGCATGCACAGAGGTAGGGGAAGTAGAGGGTGATCGGCAGCTCCGGATGGCCGGTTGAATAATGCTTGGCTGAACCAGACTCCACCGGCCGGTGTGTTTACATTCGGCATTACGCAGTCAGCACCGAACTTCCAACGTCGCAATAATCAAGGCACTAATGGTCTTGAGATCCCGAATGGTTTCACGCCTGGAGAGGGCGTTCGTCAAACCTCTCCTGCCACCGTAGGTGATCAATGAAGATCCTCTCCTGGAACTGTAGGGGCATCGTCAATGGGCGAGTCAAAAAGCATGTGAAAGAGTTGCTTACCACGTCCAAAGCGGATGCCTTATGTCTCTTGGAGATCCGCTCCCCTAAAGCCCAGGGGATGATTAACCTTGTTAGCCGTCTTGGTTATAATAAACATTTTCTTGTTGAACCGTTGGGTTTTGCAAGAGGCTTACTCTTATTCTGGAAGCATGGATTCATCAATTTGGAAGTGATTGGTCATTCTTCGCAGTCCATTCATACAAGAGTCAAGCGAGGTTTAGTGGATATGTTTTTCACCTTTGCTTATGTCAGACCTAATCTGGTGGCAAAGAAAAGGTTCTGGGATAATTGTAAGGTCTTGGGGGATAATTTGCAGGGACCTTGGGTTGTCATAGAGGACCTGAATGACATTGCCTCGGGAGAGGAACAATGGGGTAGTGAGTCTATTTGCAACACTAGCCTACAAAGATTTGTTGATGCATATAGTAGTTGTGGCCTGATCGATCCTGGGCAAGCAGGGCCTAAATTCACGTGGTGTAAGACTGTGGGAAACAGAGTAACTCAAATGCGTAGACTAGATAGAACTCTTTGGAATACAGAAGCTCAGTTGGCTTTCCCGGAGGGAAAAACGGTCGTTCTACCACGTTTATGCTCAGATCACAATCCAGTGCTCTTTATGGACGCGGCCGGTAGACCCCCTAACCAGAATACTCGTCCAAGGCGGTTCGAAGCAGCTTGGCTGACTAGAGAAGACTATGGTACAATCTGGAAAGACGCCACTAGGATCAGGGATCGGAGCATGGCAGATATTATTACGGACATTACTGAGCATATTTTTCTTGGAATCGGAATGTTTTTGGTAATATCTTCAACAGAAAGAGGCATTTGGAAGCGAGAATTTTAGGGATTCAACAGGCGCCGAGTTACACATGGTCAGCTAGCCTACAGGCCCTAGAAAGAAAGCTCACTACAGAACTTAATGATGTTCTTGACCAAGAAGAAGCCTTATGGTTCCAGAAATCGAGAAAAGACTGGATTAGAGATGGAGATAGGAACACCCGTTTCTACCACACAGCAGCGGTGATTAAAAGGAATAGGGGTCGGGTCCGATTCCTGAAAATTCAAGGAAGTTGGACTGACAAACCCACAACCGTGTCTAATCATATTACTAATTACTATGTTTCCCTCTTTTGCAGGTTGCCTAGAGAAGAGGGAGGGAACCTTGCCCAAATTGAGCCGAACCGCAAAATTTCTACGGAGCATGCCAACATGCTGTGTGGGAGGGTCACAATTGACGAAGTTAAAAAGGCGGTGTTTGGCATGAAGAAATATGGTAGCCCTGGTCCGGATGGGATACCGGCTATCTTCTATCAGCATTTTTAGGAAGAGGTGGGTACAGTTTTAACTGACATGGTCAACCAAGCGTTGGAAACATGTATGGTTCACAAGTCCCTCTTGCAAGCGTGCATGACGCTGATCCCGAAAAAAGATACCCCGGAGACGGCTGCTGACTTTAGACCCATTACCTTAATGAATGTGGCATTCAAGGTTATCTCTAAAGTTTTAGTTAACAGAATGAGACCCATCATGTGTAAGCTGATTGGACCCCATCAAAACAGTTTCCTGCCGGGTCGATCGACGCTCGACAATGTGATTCTCACTCAGGAGATTATCCATAACATGCACAAAAGAAAGGGCAAGAAGGGGCTTATGGCGGTTAAAATTGACCTACAGAAAGCTTACGATAGTGTTGACTGGGAGTTTTTGGGAGATACGCTGGAGGGTTTTGGCTTCCTAAAAAAAGTTATCGACCTTATTCTGTTTGCTCTCAAGGAATGCGACATATCTATCATCTGGAACGGTGGCCGACTACCGTCGTTTAAACCGGGGCGCGGTCTCAGGCAGGGGGACCCCCTAGCACCCTACCTCTTCAATCTTGTCATGGAGAGACTTGCATACGATATTCATAAAGAGGTGTCTCTAGGAGGTTGGAAACCCATCCACATTTCAAGAGGAGGGACGGGTATATCTCACCTCTTCTTCGCCGACGACCTAATGCTCTTCGGGGAAGCTACAGAACACAAAGCCAATAAAATGATGGAGTGTCTACAAAGACTCAGCAGGGACTCAGGGTTGAAGGTAAACTTCACTAAATCTCATATTTTTTGCTCATCTAACACTAATGCAGGTACGAAGCGTTGTATTGCGGATTGTATGGGCATCCCTCTCTCGTCTCGATTGGAGTCCTACCTCGGTATTCCCATTCTTAACAAGAGGGTGACGAAACAGACGTTCAACTATGTGATCGATAAAATGAGGAAGAAGCTCGCCATGTGGCAAGCTGATTCTCTTAGCATGGCAGGTAGGAGAGTTTTTGTCCAATCGGCTCTCGCCACGATTCCGACATATACCATGCAATCAATGGCAATGCCGGTAAGCACCTGTAGCAAAATCGATAAAATTTGCAGGAACTTCTTATGGGGGGTACTCCGAGGACACAAGGAAAATACACACAGTCAGTTGGGCGGAGGTGTGCAAACCCCGTGATGAGGGGGACCTGGGTCGTAGGAGAGCGAGAGACTTTAATATGGCCTTCCTTATGAAATTGGGTTGGCAAATGCTGACCAATGAGAACAAACTTTGGGTTAAAATAATGAAAGAGAAGTACGGGAGTAATGGTGACGTTCTTAACACTAATAAGCACAATGGCTCTTGGGGTTGGCGTAGCATCATGAAAGGCAGGGAAACACTCGAAAAAGGAGTGAAATGGAAGATCGGTTCAGGCTTGTCGGTCAACTTCTGGCATGATTGGTGGGTGGGGGAAAGGTCGATCGCGAATTACCCCAACGTACAGGTGCCGAGAAATAGCAGAAATGTTTTTGTCAAACAATTCATTGGTCGAGACGGAAACTGGGATGTGAATGTTCTTGTAGGACTCATTCCCGAAAGCATCCTGAATGTCATCCGAGCCTCTCCAATCCCGGTCAGAGACAATCAAGCGGATACGCGTTCATGGTCGCGCTCAGGTGCAGGTCTCTTCTCTGTTAAGTCGGCTTACTCTCTTATTGCAGGTAACCAGGAGGAAGAGGGTCCCTATGGTTGGGTGTGGAAAATCAAGTGCACCGAACGAGTGAAATTGTTTATTTGGAAAATCATTCACAACGGCCTACTTGTTAACTCAAAAAGGCGGAAAAGAGGGCTAGCGACACAAGGTGACTGCCCAAACTGCGATGAAGGAGAAGAAACCTTGGACCACATCTTTCCACGCTGTCATGTGGCAGTTGATTGCTGGAGGTTGGTAAAAGGTCCTGTAGGCTTCAACGCGAGTTCACACGCTCCAATTGTAAGATGGATTGAAGAAAACTGCACAGGCACAAGGGGGGGATCCAAGAACAATACTTGGAGCTCTTTCTTCCCGTACGTCCTCTGGAATTTATGGAAGGCCCGAAACCAGTTCGTGTTCAACAGCTCCACCATTCCTGCACGCGTCACCTACCGAAAAGCGAGTCAGGAAGCCAGGAAGCACAGAACGTCTTGGTCAGAAGGCACGGTCCCATGCGAAGTATTCAGGTTTGGGTTAATTGGTCTCCGCCACGGCAGGGATTCATTAAACTCAATACTGATGGAGCCAGGAAAGCGACTATAGGCTTGGCGAGCGTAGGGGGGTTCTTCGTGATCACCTAGGATCTTGGATCGTGGGGTTCACTTCAAAAATTGGGGTGGCAAATAGTTTCATTGCTGAGTTGTGGGGTCTCCGGGAAGGTTTGAAGATCGCCGTTAACCGGGGACTCAAGAAACTCATTGTGGAAACTGACTCTAATGCTATGATTCAAGCCTTGAGCAAAGACGCAGACTCGCGACCAGAGGCCGACACCTTAATCGCGGACTGCAAATTCCTTTTGAGCAAAATTCAAGAGTTAGAATTGGGCCATGTCTTCAGAGAAGGGAATCAATGTGCCGACTACCTTGCGAACATGGGCCAAGACAACCACTGGGGGACTTTAATTCTCAACCGCCCACCTGATGGAGTCATCGACATCCTCTCCAGGGACGCCATGAATGTCGCTACAAGGAGGATTCGCTAGTTTTTCTCTCACCGGGGCTTAGCCCCTCTTCAGCACCCAAAAAAAAAACCACAATGGAGGATGCCCTAACTAAAATAGATAACAAATCAACAACCCTAATATAACAAATACTCCGTACTAATTTAAGTAACAAATAAGAAAAGGGATACAAATCCATTAAAACAAATTAATAATAATAATAGTAATAATAATATAAAACATATCTCAAATGTTTACTACTCCGTACTTTTTAGTAGAAATACACTATTTTTCAAAGGGTGAGCAAATATTACATTCCACTGAACAAATATTTTTTTTAAAAAAAAATCAGTGAAAATGTAATATTTATTAAGTCATTGAAAAATATTAAATTTTGTTAAATCGTATTAAATATTTGAAATTTTATTAAATTTTGTTAAATCGCCAATACGTTCTCCAATTAGTAGTTATTTAATTAAAGAAAGGGATTCTTAAGTTATTATATGATAATTGTAAAATTCGTTCCTAAGTGGTGATGATGTTTACTTTTCGTCCCTAATTTATTATTGTCGTTGCACTTTTCGTCCATTTACTAACAAAACATCATGGACGAAATTTGCAACTTTAGTATAGCTCAGAGACAAAACATGAACACGAAAAGTTAATAAAATGACAAAAAGTGCAACGTTAATGATAACTTAGGGGTAAAAATGAGCACGACCAACACTTAAAAGACAAATTATATATTTATCCTATAATTTAAGAGCGAAAAGTGTGCAAAACACCTTGTGCTCAGATGACATGTAGTAGAAAAACAATCTTTGAGCATTGATCATTGTTGTAGTAGAGGAACAATCTTTGAGCATCCCCAATAGGAGATTTTGGTTGGTTTTTACAATTTTCAAGACTTATGTGGAGGAGAGAGATAGATTGGTCAAGGTGCTCCTGCAAGCAATTGGTTTTTACATAAATAGTGAGTCCCACCCAAAAAAAAAAAAAGCAATTCTGCCTTGCGTGAAGCGCAAATCTCATGCCTGACTGGGCGCATAAATCTTGACTCTTAAAAAAAAGGAGTTTTTTTTTTATTTTTATTTTTATTTTTTTCCTACACATCTTTTTTTTTTTCTTAGTTACACATGTACAAATTTTACAAAAATTACAACAATTGAAAATGCTCTATTTTCTTAACCATCGGATATATAACTGAACCACGTCATGATTCCAGCACTAACAACCAATAATCATATAATCATTATTACTACGGAGTATTTAATAATGTGATAAGTGGAACACCAAAGGGGCTAATCGGCAATCACGGGATTTCCATTTTCTGGGCGCAGGGACCCAACTCGTAGCTTCTCGTGCCCACAAAAATCTATAGCCTTCCGTTCCGTGGATTTCACATCACAACAAAACTCCACTACTCATTTATTGCTTCAATATTATTTTATATCATAGACCATGATTCATTATCACTGTTGCAAAAATCCCCGCCTAGGCGCTAGGCGCTCCTAGACCGAGACGAATTGCTCCCTAGGCGTCCGCCTAGGCGGCCGGCCGCCTAGCGCCTAACTTGGCTGACTAGGCCGAGTTAGCGGCCGATTAGGCCGAATTTGGCCGAGTTAACTCGCCCAACTCGGCAGAGTTAGCCGAGTTAACTCGAGCGAGTCGGCCTTGTTAATTTTATTATTATATTTATATATATATATAAATTTATTTATTTATATAAGTAAGAGAAGTAAGAGATATATATATATGTAATATATATAATATAATATATGACATACACCCACACACATGAATTAATTTTTTGTTTTTATAGGTCGCCGCTTAGAACTGCCTAGGCGCCGCCTAGACCGCTTAGGCGGTAGGCAGTAGGCAGTAGGCGCTAGTCTACCGCCCGACTAGCGCCTAGCGCCTACTGCAACCATGTTCATTATGCATATTAATATATTATGAATCATGTCCAGTAAACAATTATGCTTATAATACTTAATTTAACAGTGGAAGGTATAATGATTTTGCCAAGAAGCTGAATGCAAATGACTTCAAAGTTTATGGAATGGATTGGATTGGTAAGTACAAACAATTGATGAATTGTCTAAAGCACACTTTTTATATTATTTATTTCCCTTATGTCTATTCTATAATTGCATGTTTTGAGTAATTAAAGTTTGAACTTCATTTTCATGTCTTTTAAATAAGCTACATATGTAACACAATTGCATACTGCAGCTTTGGCTCCATATGCTTTTTTATGTGTTTTAAATAAGCACAGTATTGCAAAAAAAAAAATGATTTAGGCCCTGTTTGATAAATAATCAGTCTATCAGCTAATTTTGGCTTATTTGACCACTATTAGTTGGTAAATAATAAGCTTTTTGTAACTCCAAAATGCTAAAATTCAAAAAGCTACTCAAAGCAGCATTTTCAATTAGCTTTTTGAAAAAAGAAATTATACCAAACAACCATCAGCTAACAACTAATTTATCAAACAACTTTCTACAATCAGCCACTGTTATCAACAAATCATACCTTCTAACCCAAACAGCCAACCAATCAGCTAACAGCCATTTACCAAACAGGAAAGGATAGTTACTCATGTTTGTTGCTAAATGCTTCTTTTATTCACTTCCAGTATTAATTAAAAGGTCGTATTACTTTGTTTCAAAATCCATGGATTTAGTTTGCAAATAATGGAATTATATCTTGTGCTAGAATGAGCTTGTTGGAAATTCATATGCACTAGTTGGACATTTTTACCATGATGCATACTACTCAGCAAAATCTTAGAGCAAGTATAAGAAACTAAGAAAGAAGAGACAGGAGAGATCTGAATAAGTGAATTACCATTTTTTGTCAGGAAAGGAAACTCTAATTTGCAGAGTACTAGATCAGTTCAGTAGATTATGATTTTCTTTTCCTTTCACTCTTGAACTTTGTGACTTTGTTGCTCATCAGTTTGGATGGTCCATCTCAGTGAAAGCCCTTGATGTTTCATTACTATTTTACTGTCTAGAGTTCTCTCATTCATCAACAATGCATCTATATTTGTATGTTGCAGGGATTGAATCGGATGCAATTGGTGCGAAAAAAGTAACATGTGAAGCTCCTCCTCATAAGTAAAAGCATGTTGACTTGAATATTTGCATAAGCCAATGTACATATTAAATTGTATGTGGTTGTGATATGATATTTGAGCAGGTTTTGTGATATATATATTTATATATTTCAACAGGTTTTGGGTATAAATTAATTTTTTTTTTATATTTTTTATTACATAACACATCGGCTTTTTACAAACACCGACGTGTTGTGTTGATTAAAAAAAAATTAAAGCGTCAAATAATCAACGTCGTTTGCTATTATTATTTTTTAGCTTTACACGTCGGTTATTTGTGAAAAACCGACGTGTAATGTAAATAAAATTAAAAAAATTATATATATCGTCGGTTATTTGACGTTGTAAGTTATAATTAATAAATAAATAAAATATACGACGTCGGTTATATAACCAACGTCGTACAGTTAGTTTATAACGTGGCCTACATCAACGTCAATTAAAAATCGACGTTGTAGGGTCCAAATAACCGACGTTAAAAGTGTTTTCTGTACTAGTGTACTTTTGCTTGCTTCTTCGATAAAAATGAATATCAATTGGAAAATCAAAGGAACAAAATATTTGTAATAGTACTAGATTGTACTCTCGATACTAGTCGCCAAGAACAATTATTTTTTATATTAAGATGTGTGGATGTCTCAACATATCCAATTAAAATAGAAGTTCTTGAAACTCATGTTTATGAATGACACAACTGGCCAAGATCTTTTTGAAGTATTGCAAAATGTGTCGAAATCTATTGATCTTGATATAGAGAATGTAAGAGGACAATAATATGACAATGGGTCAAATATAAGAAGGAAATGCCAAGGTGTACAAAAAGTACTACTAGATATAAATCTTAAAGCACGTTTGGTTCACGGAATGAATTTGGAGGGAATATGAATACTATTTCACAGGGAATGGAATAGGTAAGGAATATGACATGAATTGTATTCTATTGTTTGGTTCGCTGAAGTAATAGATTTTAGGAATTGTATTCCGATGTTTAGTTGGTTAAAGTAATAGAAATGAAATAGGTTTTAAAGACATAAATACCTTATACAAAATAATAATAATAATAATAATAATAATAATAATAATAATAATAATAATAATAATATTAATAACAACAACAACAACAACAACAACAACAACAACAACAATAATAATAATAATCATCATCATCATCATCATCATCATCCTAATCATAATCATTATTATTATTATTTTGAATAATCATCATTATTACATTTATTATTATTATTATTATTATTATTATTATTATTATTATTATTATTATTATAAATGAACATACATGTGTGTCCTGCATAATAATAATAATAATAATAATAATAATAATAATAATAATAATAAATGTAATAATAATAATATATTTGTTAGAGAGATAAATGGAGGTTGAGAGATTCACTCCTGGCCTAAGATTTTTGAGTTTGAATATGTGGTTAACATCCTTCATTTTTCTATATAAATAGCTTAAGTTTTTCTATATTCATTTTTCTATACAATTATATATTTTCACTGATAGTTCTCTCTGGTTAACAAACACACAAATATATATATATATATATATATATATATATATATATAGGTTGAGAAATTATTATTATTATTATTGTTAAGAATTATAATATAATATAAA
>CM008334.1:39653827-39664464 GCA_002525835.2 Ipomoea batatas | reverse complement strand
TGCATAGTGAAGGGGGCTTCTGACAACACTTCTTACGACTTGAACTTAGACAATACATACTGAATTCACTTGTACACTGAGCACTGCACTCAATATTGTACTCAAGTACTCAAACACTGTACCACCTTACTTCAATAATACTCAGATTACATACCCGGTAACACATTATTACCGTCACCACCCTTTGAGCGGTACCCAAAATGGTAAGGGTGTCTGCGCTTCTATTCTGTTCACGAAATATAGCACGAAGGGAAATGTTCCAATTCTTACTACACCAGTGTCTGGTTTCATACACAAGGTCACGGGCTACAACCCTTAGCTCAACTTTCTCCTGGATCAATCGAATGGCATCCCTCGCATCTAACTGAATTTCAACATCGCGTACACCCCTGTTCCATACCCACTTCATAGCCATGGTAATAGCTTTTATTTCGTTCACAATTGGATCCATGTAGGCGGAGTTTCCCACAAACCCATCAACCCAGATACCTTCAACACTCTTGAGGATTCTTCCAATGCCTGCTACTCGCATGGTGCCCTTCACACTCCCATCCACATTTAAGGTGAAACGATGCGTGGATGAGGGAGTCCAGCACAACCTAAGAATCTTTTCAGTAATAGGTCTACTTCTTATGCTCGCCTCTCGCATGAAAGCCCGTGTCACCTCTTTGTCTGCTTCACGAAGCAAAACCACTTTTCGGTTGATCTCCATATGGCATGCGTTAAAAACCATCTCGTTTCTCCATTTCCAGAGCCACCAAGTAGTTATAGCAAATCTTCTCTTTCATTCCGTTTGATCCTCCTCGTCATTCCTTGACATGATGTAGTTATGCTCCAACCACCGTCTAGAGTTCGGTTGATTCTATCTCTGCCACCAGCTCCTCCTGGTCGTAGCTACCCACACTTCCTCAACTTAGCAACAGTCTCTCAGAATGTGCATGGTAGTTTCCTCCTTGCCCGGGCATAGGACGCAGTCCCCTTCAGATGAAAGGCCTCTTTTCTTTCTTTCTATCTTTCTGCATTCCCCATAATTTTATCGTGGAGAGCGGTCCAAAGAAACATTTTCATCTTACTTTGCACTTTGAGTCGCCACATTGTACTTCAGAGTGTCTCCTGCATGTTAGTTGTGGTGCCTGTAACAATGTTATATGTAGATTTAATAGAGAATGCACCAAATGCTTCGCCATTCCATGTTGCTTCATCGTTGTCATCACCCACATCTAGAGTAATTAGCTCCATTCTCTCTTTCACAGTGCGTGTTCGGGATACTGCCCAAGCTATTCCAGTTCCATCCATCAGTTTCAGTCTAGTATTCGCAAACTAATTTGCCTCTTCTGGCAGCACACATTTGCTCGGGGAGGTATGTATGAAGGGGTTGTTCCTGTATCCATGCATCCTCCCAAAACCTTGCCGATTTACAATTTCTTACAACAAAACGAGTCTCTTTGTGGATAGTAGGAAAAGTAGACAATTCCTCTCCAAGCATTAGAGCTTCCTTTCTTGGGTTCAAAAATAGGGGTGGGCACTTCGGGATTCTGTTCGGTTTTTTTCGGTTTCAGTATCGGTATTTCGGTATTACAAAAAATGATACCATTCGGTTTTACAATAAAGTTCGGTTCGGTTTTGGTTCGGTTTGAAACAATTCGGTTTCAATTTGGAATTATTTCGATTTGGGATTCAGTTTGGTTTATGATGTTCAATTTTCAACACTTACTAATTTTCCAAACGACACACTACCAAACAATACATATTCGCATAATCCAAAGTCTAAAAGATAAATATTACATAACAACAACACAATTCAAACACAAAACTAACATAGCAATCCAAATTGTAAAGAAATATCTTGTTTATCCAGTAAACTTTAAATTGGAATTTGAATTTCAATTGGAATTTCAAAATTCCAGTTGATTCGAATTTCAAAATTCCAGTAAAAAAACTGGAATTCCTTTCAAGTTATCTACAGTACATACATGAAGCACATAAATATGTACTCAAACTTCAAAGTTCAAACAAACAGTATACCTACAGAAGTACAGTACATACACAAACTCACGAACTAAAGTACTAAACCACACAGCGCAAATAGCAATAAACACAACAAATAATTTCAAGAAAATACAAATAGCACATTACCTCTTTCATCACAGAATCGATCTTCAATGGTAACCTTTAGAGAAGAGAAGAGTCGAGGAGAGTTGGACTGAACAAGAAGAGAGTCAGAGATGAGTCGAGGAGAGTTGAACTGAACAAGAACTACTGAGGGAGCCAAAGAGAAGTCGACGTATGTGTTTACATGCGTTAGGGTTGAGGTGCGACCGTGCTCTCCCGTGCGGTTCACACCACTCAATGTTACGAAATACACTACTCAATGTTAAGAAACACACCACACAAATATGCACTGTGGTGTGTTTCTTAACATTGTGGTGTGTTTCTTAACATTGAGTGGTGTATTTCGTAACATTGAGTGGTGTGTGACCGCACGGCCGCACGGGAGAGCACGGCCGCACCTGAACCAATATATATATATATAAATGAATGGTTTTCGGTTCGGTAAAAAACTGAACCGAATCGAATTATTCGGTTTCTCTAAATTAAGTACCGCCCACCCCTATTCAAAAATGCTCATGTCCTGTTTCCCATGGGCATATTTGGCTTTCAGGACTCTCACCCACATACTATTTTCGTCAATGATGAGTCTCCAGCCATGTTTTGCCATAAATGAAATATTAACTCTTTTGTCCATCTAATCCCAAGGCCCCTGATGTTGTGAGTATGTGGTGAGGTGAATGTGGTAATGAAAGGTGTTAAATCGAAGAGTCAAAACTCCCCGAGTGTCGTGTCTCTCAAGGGTAACAAATTGGAGCGAATTAGTGTTGACATTAAAGGTGTTAAGAGGTAAGAGTTGCAAGTATTACAAGGGTTGTTTTGATAAGTAAATTGAGGTTGTAGGAACAAGAGTAAACTAAACAATGTAAAAGGAAATGAAAGGGATGTGCACCAAGGTTAAACGAGTAGATTGATTGTCCTAAGGTGATTTGAAAACGAGTTTCGCGATTGAATAAGGGAGTCACGGTATCGATACCGAGTGGCGTCATACTCAGACTCTCAATCCTCATTCGGTTGAGGTATTTTACCGAACACCTTGTCTACCACTCCTCCTGGACCTTGTCCTTTCGAACTAAGGGCAGGGATGTAGATGAGTTGGGCTCGTGAGAGGCCGCTATCGCGCACTCTCTCACTTCCACTTGGTTCACTAACTATTCTGGCCGAAATAGAAGAAAAGTTTGAACAACATCATCCACACAAACTTCAATCCTACTACCACAATTCTCATAATCATAAGGCAAGATTTAATCATCAATCACATGTTTAACAAGGGCACACACACCCCAAACTATTATACTCGGACATGATGAGCATTCAAACACAAAGCAAAATTACACTATGCAATAATTCTAAAGAAACAATCTAAAGGAAAAGAGTATTTTACCTAAGGAATGATGAGTTCTACATCTTCAATCCATCTTCATTAATCTAAAGATCTACTCTAATCTAGTGGGAATGAGTGTGTTTTTCCTTCCCAAAGGGGAAGGAATGAAAAGAGAAATCAGATCTCAAAGTTGGAAGTTGGAAAAGTTCTCCTCTCAAAAATGAGAAAGAAGGGTTTAAATAGCTGTCCAAAAAGTCAAAATTCCGTTGTTGCCCTACTGGACGCGTCCACGCCCATCACCACGCGTGTGGCTCCGCGTGGTTACGTTCTGGAATTATTCCACGCCTACCACCACGCGTGTGATGGTGCGTGGTGGCCTCTTGCTGGTTGATCCTTCGTTTGTTGCTCCTTTGTGGCCCAAGACTTTGCTATATCATGCGGAAACGACTCAAAAGACATTCTTTGAGTTGGATTTGTCAATTGGGTGTTAATTAGAGGTTTTATCCATGAAAGATGAAACTGTAAAATGCTATCCAAATATGACCCGAAACTTGACTGTTTTATCAGCCCCCCGACTATTCTGCCTTCGTCACCTCTTCCGATCGGATCAAATGGCACTTGCGCTTTTCATTGGTACATCCCTAAAGGAAACGACAGACTCGCTTATCAATAGCTTCCCATATTCTTGCAGGCAGTAATATAGTTTGCATGGCATAGTAGGGAATGGTATGAAGTACCGTTTGAGCAAAGACATGTCTTCCTGCCATAGTGAGGAACCTCATCTTCCATGCTTCAAGTCTCGCATCAATCTTTTCTAGAAGTGGATCAAACAAACTGTTCGTAATTCTCCCATGGATGGACGGAACCCCACGGTACTTCCCCAAGTTGCTTGTATTTGGGATACCCACCAGATCCATGAGCATCTTTGTGTCATCTACACTAACATTCTTAGAAAATAATATCTAGGATTTATTTATGCTTACTCTTTGATCAGACGCCTTGCTAAACCGTTCAAGACAGTCTTTTATTACCATGATTTGCTCATGTGATGCTTCTACATAAAGAACCAAATCGTCACCGAAAAACAAGTGGATGAGAAGGGGGTTATACCTGGCTAATTTGATGCCTTTCCAATTTCCTTTCTGCACTTCTTCTTTGATTATGTGGCTTAGGCGCTCCATGCACAGCACAAAGATATATGGCGAAATGGCATCTCTTTACGTGATGCCTCGGGAAGGGACAATTTGCTCAAGCTGCTTTCCATTCCAGAGAATACTCAGTTTGGTAGATTCAACGCAAGTCATAATATTTCGGACCCACTTCTCATTCATTCACGTTTCACTAATCGTGTCCCGGATAAAGTCCCAATCCAATCGATCATAGGCTTTTTCCAAGTCAATTTTTAGGATCATTTGCCATGTACTAGTGTTTCTAGTACGCATCGAGTGGAGAACTTCTTGATAAACCAAAATGTTGTCTGTAATTTGACATCCCGGCACGAACTGCTTTGCTTTAGGCCAATGAGCTCCGTGAAAATAGGTTTGATCCTATTTTTCAAAGCCTTTGTAATGATTTTGTATAGAACGTTGCATAGGCTTATTGGGCAAAAGTGACTAACACTGTTGGACAATTATTTTTAGGTATAAGCGAAATCAGAGTTTCATTCATTTCCTCCTCGAGAGTTCCTGATTCCATGAAATCGTGGAACTGCATATAAATGGACTCCCTTATGATTGTCCATGCCTTTTGATAGAAACATGCATGAAAACCATCGGGACCCGGGGCCTTAAGGTGTCCCATGTTAAATAACGCTGCTTTAATTTCCTCTATGGTGAAATCTGCATTAAAAGCATTCTATGTCTCCTCCGTGAGTTGAGGGAACTTTCCAGTGGGGACACGCTCTTTCACTGTGACACAATCTTTGGTGAACATATTTTTAAAGAAGTTTAGAATGGCGTATTCAGTTTCTTCCTCATTTAGGATTTCCTGTCCCGAATTATCAAGAATTTGGTAACCCTTTTTTTTTTTTGCCTTCTTAACCGTTGTGGTTGCATGATAGAAGCTTGTGTTCCTATCCCTTGAGGCAATCCATTCCTCCCTGGCTTGTTGAAACCATAAAATTTCTTCTTGATGCAGGACCTCTTCAAGCTCGCCCTTCAATTTTCTTTCAAGTTTTAGAGTTCCTAAATGATTGATTGTATCCATGATTTTCTGTATCCCTTCTAACCGCCTGAGAAGCTGACGCCTTTTCTTATGGATATTCCCAAACGTGTGCCTATTCCAATCCTTGAGGTTAGTAGCTAGGTTATCTTTATTTCCCCAAGCAGTGGCATTCACATTCCAATATGACTTGACTGCCTCTAAGAACTTTGGATGCCTTAGCCAAGCTCCTTGAAACTTAAAAGGGTTAACATGGTTCTCTTGAGTTTGGTTTATACGGAGTAAAACAGAACAATGGTCAGAGTTAAGCATCGCCAGTTGCACTACCTCTGTGGAGCAGAACCTATCAAACCATTCCATCGAAACAAAAGCTCTATCCAATCTAGCACCCTTAAAGATGCCACACTCATGTCCTCTTTTCCATGTAAGCTTTTGCCTAGTAAACACTAGATCGATAAGCGCCTCTTCGAAAATCCAATTCTTAAATTTGTTATTCCGATGAGCCCCATGGTTCTTCGGGTTAGAGGTTTCGTCGGCACTAATCATTGCATAAAATTCCCTCGCAACGAGCCAAGGACCACTGGTGCCAACTTTAGTGCGCTGCAAAGCACTCCACAATTTCCTTCTAAGATGCATTGTCGGAATGCCATAAACTACTGAGAAGTTCCACGATTGGCCGTTGTGTTCATTAATCTTCATGTGAACAAACTAGGGATGCGAGCTTAGAATTTCAACATTCACGTCCTCCTTCTAGAGCACCCAAATGCCTCCACTATAGCCAGGGCTTCAACCCGAGTCCAATTCTCAAAACCCAATTTATAGCATACCTCATCTACAGTGGTACCAGAATTCTTTATTCCAACAAACAGAGAATGTTAGGATTGTGGTTATGAGAAAGTAACCTAGCAGCCCTAAGAAAGCTCTTAAACATTGCTCCTTGGTAGTTCCATGTGATAACCTTCATAGGAAAACAAAAAAAAAAAACAAAAAACAAAAGTGCAAACAACACGAGCAAACATAGAAAACACGCACAAACAGGAAAAACACAACAGGGAAGAGAAGCAAACCCAACAGGCCGCCAACAAAAGTAGCTCAGGCTTCCACCTCCATGTCACTCTCGCCTGCATTGTCCAGACTATCCTCAAAGATTTCTCCATCCGTGATAAGGTGATGTCCCCCATTAGGTTGGTCAGGAGGGTCGCCATGGTGCTCCAACAACTCTTTTTCAATATTAGTCAGGTTATCAAGCATAGTCCCTGGTTCATTGTCCACCACATGTGTTGTTTTCCCTCCATTTCTATTGACTTTGACAAGAGTATGCTTGCTAGTTGCCCCGGCCTGGTTAGGCGTCTTCCTCTGACTAGTCTGATCACGGTTAGAGTTGTTTCTCCCAGTAGAGCCTTCGAACGTCACTTTATGCTTTCCACGTTTATTATTACCCTCTATTTGTTTTTCTGACACTTGAGTTATAGGTCATCTACCTTTGACTAGGCTAGAAGAGCTTGGGCCTTTGTTCTTTTTAGCCTCTCCATGGTTGCTTAGGTCCACATCAATGATTTGATTCTCAAATTCTTCTTCACCTGGATTCTCTTCCATAAGGGTGGAAAATCGTGACCCTGAATCCATTCCTATTTTTTCCTTTCTTTTCCTTCATTACGCATTTTCTTTTTACCATAAGATTTTCCATGCTGATTTCTTTTCTCCTAATTTTTTGCCCATTTTCTTCCTGTTCGAGGAGCTACCATCTAGAAGCATAAGCTTCCATGATTTCCGACCTGATATGATCCTTTTCCTTATTTGAAATATTCTTTCCTTTTCCACTAGTTTGCTCTTCATTCCCGAAAACATCCCCCGTCGCCGGCCAACCACCCTTTGCTTCGTCTCCAGTTTGCTCCACTCCATCAACCTGGTTATGGTTCTACGGGAAGCCCTCGGCATTGTGGCCATACATTTCACATTTAAAACAGGTAAGATGTAAACCTTCGTAGACAATCCCCTCACCTTCCTCCTAAGCGTGAACTTTGATAAAAGAGGGTTGGTGATATCCACTTCAACACAAATCATTGCAAACATTGCTCGAGAAACTAAGCTTGTTGTCGTGTCGATGTTAATAGCCCTCCCAATTTTACCTCCAACTCTCATGAAGAAATTGTGGTCGTAATATTCTGCCGACAAGCAAGGGAACCGAACCCACATGATCACTATTTCTGTTTTGTCTATGAGAGTGTCAAAGTTTGGTACCCACTCTTTCACAATGATAAGCACCAAGAATAGTCGAGATTAGGGTCGATCAGAGGACATTATTGCGCAGTTTTATCGCCCTTTTATAATCAATTCATGCGTAAAAGACTCTATTGTGATCAAATTTGCAAACTCTATTTTATAGTATGTTTCGGAGTCATTTCCGCAGGACAGAATAGGATCCAAGGCCGAAAAGAAGCAACAAATGAATAATCAACCGGGCAGGATCAAACCACGCTTACTCCACGCGTGGAGGTAGCATGGATCGATACCAGTGTGCATCCATGCTTCCATCCATGCGTGGATGCAACGTGGTTCGGGCCATTAAGAACGCTTTCGGGATTTTGACTTTGAGTTGGCTATTTAAACCCTTCCCCTGCATTTTTGAAGGAGGAGGCCCAATTTCCAGATATGATTTCATTTTTCTTTCTCCACTTTGGGGGAAATCCCCCATTCCCTTAGCTTAGATTGGTTCTTCTATGGTAGATTTAGCTAGATGGATGAGATTGAAGATGTAATAGGATATCTTAGACTCATGTGGTAACTTTTCTCTAGTCTTATTTAGTTAATTTCATTGTTATTTTCTTTTATTATTTCTTCGTTATTTCTTGTATATCTCTTTTTCTTTGAATGATGTTAGCTTAGGTTAGATTAGGGGATTGATGGCCCCGAGCTAGATGTGTGGTTGATTTGTTGAGATATTTCCTAAAAATTGTAAGCTTGATGAACTTGCATTCAAATACTTGTGTGGTTGATGTATGATATGCTTTGTGCCTAAGTGTGGCCACATTAAGTAGCAACCCTTGTGAAAGTGAATGTGTGCACGATAGCAGCCTCTCACGAGTCCAACTCATCCACATCCCCGCCCTCTATCTGGAAGGATGAGGCCCGGGAGGAGTGGTAGACAAGGTGTTTGATGAAATGCCCCAACCGACTGAGGATGTGGGAGTCCGAGTGTGACGTCACCCGGTGATGTGCTATAAACTCCCTAGTCGAGTCCGAATCACGTTGTTTACAAACCCATTAGTAGTGTCGACCACATGTGCTAGTCAAGAGTCCCAATCCCCGTTTCCCTTTCGTAGTTTACCTTATTTAGTTCTAGTGCCTCTTTGTTCTTATGACCTTTTTGTTCTCTGGACATTCATGTAACTCTTGCCTCTTAACTTCCCAAATGCCAACACATTATTCAACTCCAATTTACCTTCCTTGAGAACACGACACTCGGGGAATTATCTTTTCTCCGTTTTACCCTTCATCCACCTAACCGCAAAATACTCCCTTCACACAACAAGGTAATGATCAAGAACCATCCAGGTCCTCCAAACTTTACAAACTCATAATCCTCCAAAGAGGTATACTTCATAAGAAAATACCCTCCCTCAATGGTGACTAACTCCATTCTTGCCTTCGGATTCCATAGTGCAGTTAGCCGTTTCAATATGTAAGCATACCCAACAGCCCTTCCTAGAACTTTCGCGATGAGTGTTTGTTTCCATTTACTTTGCATCCGATACTTTTCCTCTTTGGTGAGGCGGATAACTGGGCAGCCAGTGTCGATATGTTCATCAGGGTCCTCTTCCTCATCATTAGAGATTAGATCTAACTCATTTTAACTCATAGAGGTGCTTGCAGATTTGTTTGCGACTATTTGCTTAAAAGAAAGCGCACCAGCCTTCACCACAGACGTGTCATCCTTCTTGCTCTAGGATGCCTCGCCCATCGGAGATTCCGTCGTCGTGTTTGTTCTCTTGGTACTACGCTCAAGGAGATCATGTTCTTCGGTATTTCCCTGGGAGAGGTTCTCTTCCGTCATGTCAGCTATTTCATACACTTTTAAAACTACATATATCCTTTTGTTTTAAAAAAAAAATTAATTGTATTTTAATTCAAATGAAGTGTGCCAAACAACTTGGAATTAGCGAATGCGGATATTATGTGATGAATTTCATGTTAGAAATTCTTTCCGCGCAAGCATAAAAATGAATGGATAAGGTAAGTAATTTAATAAAATATATTTCTCCTTCAAATTGTAAAAATACTAGCTTATTAATTATTTATTTCTATACAACTTCGCAGATCTTGGAGAGATTTGATAGATTATATTGAGTTACAATCAACAAAAGATTGATGAAGTTAGAGACACATGGTGCAAGTATCTAATTGATGAATGTGTTCCTATAATACTTGTTTAGTACATGAAATAATTGATGTTGTTAATTTTATTTTTAAATTTTTATTATTGATTAGTATCAATTGTGAGATTTAATTATTAGCATGAATAATTATAAAATTATGAATATAAAATTGCACAGGTTTTTAATGTTAGATGTGATTGAGACCCGTAAGACGATCTCACACAAGTGTTAATATACAGTCGGTTTTAAAAAAAAATTGGCGTGGTAAAAGATTTTAAAAAATTGATATGACGTCAGTTTAATAGCAAACCAACGTCGTATCAATTATACTATTTTTTTAACAATATAGTGATATATCATGTTGGTTATTTATACAAAACCAACGTGGTTTGTTATCCTAATTAAAAATAATAATTTTAAAAAAGGCATACCATGTCGGTTACTTACAAAAATCAACGTGGTTGGTTTTTATAAAAATAAAAACAAAAACATATACGACGTCGGTTCGGTTTTGTAAAGAACCGACGCCGTATTTTTTTTTAAAAATAAGATACCATGTCAATTTTTGTAAATAACCGACGTGGTATCTCTAAATTTTATTTAGAGCAAATATCATTTTTAGCCCCTCAACTATAATATATGTATCAATTTTGGTCCTTGACTATTAA
>CM008334.1:39625946-39636811 GCA_002525835.2 Ipomoea batatas | reverse complement strand
AAGTCTTCTACCTGAAAACTCTTCTACTTAGTTACATCTTCTAACATGGTTATCTTATATTAATATTATTATAAGTCTTATGAATAGTGTGATGTTTATTGGGACTTTTACAACATCTCTTGTGAAATTATATCTTCTAATAGTCCAAGAGTTCATATGCTTTGTACATATATACATTTTGAGCACAATTTTGAATTTAAAATTTTACCATTGACATTGTCTCATTGATTAATATCTGTTTTAAATTTTTTAAAATATTTTTCCCTTTAATTTATTATGCTTGTAGTAATTAAACTAAATTAGTCAAAGACCAGCCTATTATTAGTTGTCTTGAGACAATAAGAAAATTGTTTATGAAAAGGTTGTTTGAGAGCAGGGAAAGGGAAACACATTGGGCATCTATAACATGTCCTAAGATTTTACATAGGATAAAAGACATAAAAAAGCAAGCAGCACGATATATAACTACTTAATGCGACTTCAATCTATTTTAGGTAAGTTGCCTTTATGGTGATCAACAACAATTTGACTTGGAGAAGAGAAGTTGCAGCTGCAGAGTATGGGATCTAACTGGAATCCCTTGTAAACATCCAGTGTCTGCCATTTGGTTTAAACATGGTAAGGGACCAGTTTTTTTTATTATGTGCATCCATGTTATGTAGGACAGAATATGTCGATTATCCACAAAATAATACACACACGCACGCGCGCGCACACACACGAAAATACATATACAAATATTATAAATGTCAAAAAATATATAAATATATATAATATATAGTTCAAAAACAAACAAACAAATATATATATATATATATATATATATATATATATATATATAACACCAATAATGGGATATATTTTACGGAAAAATAATCCTAACACTACTAGTACGAAACTAGTACAAGGATTTAATTTTATAGAAAAATTAATCCCACCGCAATTTGTTTTGAAACCAAAACAGTATACATATATAAAAAATATATATAAGTGATTTATTTAAGAATTAATCCCATGTACCAAGAAATAGAGAAGAAGAAACGAAGGATCCAAGTCGTGTGATACCCACACTGTCCTTAAAATCGATTCCTCACCTCCCGGAGGTGCTAGGAGCGTTGTGATGTCAGTCTCCCAAGATAAAATGGATCAATGATACTATATTTGAGAACTCAAACAATAGTACCTTCTGCGAACTAGAACAACAAGCTTTGAACACAACTCTAATGGAGGAATGGGCAGAGTTTCAGGAAGATGTGACAACGTTTTGGAGAATGAAAATATTATTTTTCTTGGCTTGTTAAATCACTGCCCAAACTCAAAGATTATATAGAAGATGTGGGATTAAATAGCATTTAATCATGGCGTTAATCTGATATTAAAATCAGTTATATAACCCCTGTAACCGCTAACCATTATCTGAGAATTAATTCTGTAATAAAAAATTGAAATTAATTCCATAATAGATGAATTAAAACTCAGAACAGTCACTGTCCGAATCGTACACGAGACGAGACAACGAGGGGTTAAGTCTTCGGCCAAACCCGAGCCATCAATTCTGGTTCATGATTCGCGCTGTCAGAAGGTCGAATCATTAATCATTCTAGTTCACGCCGAGGTCGAACCATTAACCCAAGTTGTGGTTCACGCCAAAACCGAATTCATGACCATGAGTTGTTCACGTAATGGCCGAACCAATACAAGAAGGTCGAAGACATGATTAGATACGAAAATGTAACATAACTAAGTTTGCAAGGCCAAAACAACATTCGGGCCCGCAAGTGCCGGTGTACATGAGTCAAGCCTTGTCAATTCAACAAGCCTTAGAAAGACTCTTGTATAAATAGTGGTGCAAACCCACTTTCCAAACCAATGTGGGACAAAAGCTTACTTTAAAGCTTTTTCCCTTCATTTTCCAACTCTAATGGGTCTACTTTGAGAACTAATTTTCTCATTCAACCATTATCCGTTTTGAGCGTACAATATATCAATTTCTTCGTTTAACTACGGAGAACCCGAATCCACTTTGACCCGACCCAAATCAGAGGTAGACCCCACATATAATTGTACCATAAAATAGCCACTTAAAATGCCATTTTATGCTATTTTTTCCAACATTTTATAGAATAGCCACCTATCTCAAGATCTATGCAAGCTCAATAAAGCCAATGGAAGGCCCGGAAGAATGACATTTAAGTGACATGGATCCTCCTCTACCACGTCAATATAGTGCTAGACTTGGGAGACCTAAGAAGCTAAGGAAAAGAAGTGCGTGTGAGCTTTCAAAAGATGAAGAAAAAGTTGCTAGAACACATATCAAGCTACATAGTACAAAACACATATCAAGCTACATAGTACAAAATGTAGGAAACCAGGGCATAATGCAAGAACATGTCCACTAAACCTACCCAATTTACAGAAATAGGTATTTCATTTGCTTATTCAATATTCAATGTTCAAAATTGCAGAACACAGTACTTAAATGACATTTTATTTCATTTAATTATTTACAGAAACCAAGGAAAAGGTAGGAAGTAATTCACATATACTAACTAAAGAAGCCCAAGCTGTCATTGATGAAGTTGTAAGCCATCTTCAGAACACAGTTGTTGAGTATTTAACTAACTTCTTTGGATCATATTATTTTCTAATTATAACTTAGTATACATTGCAAATACTTCAGAAAATGAACATATGGAAGGACATGATAGTGCTTTGGTGGAAGTAGATTTTTTTAAGACATGATGGTGTTGACTTTGGCCTATTTAGAAAATGCACACCTATTGAGGTAGAGCCAACCCCACAAAGAAGAAATTATTAGCTTCAAAACTAGATCAAGATGTTAATTGAAGTCTAATTTTCATGGGCATTTATGCTGTTAATGTTGTAGAAATTTAGTTAATGTTGGATTGACACTATTATATTACATTTTCATTGCTTCTTTTTTTTTTGTAGATGTTGACATTGTTTTGTTAATATAAGCAATAGATACCTTTTGGTTCATTACGTTGACGGTGTAATGATTTTTCTTAGTCACTAAACAAATTGATACATTTTGGTTCATTATGTTGACAATGCAGTGCAATGATTTGCTTCATTTGTATAGTCACTAGTTCACTACTATAAATACTGTTTGTCAGAAACAAGCAAAATTGTACCTTGCCATATTTATGGTTCATTTGATTCATTATCTTGATAGTGCACAACAGTTGCCATGTTTTTTGGATCATTTGGTTTATTCTGTTGAGACTGTAGTCAGTAATGAACCACTAATGAAGCCATTTGCAATGCACCTACTGAAACATGAATCCATTTTGAAATTATCCAAGTAGGTGTATTGCAAAATCAGTAAACAACATATTGACAGTACCAAATATTCTGTTGTGTGTGGAGGATTTCTTTCTCTAGAATCTTTTGCTCTGGCATCTCTCTAGAAACCACACTCGTATGCTCTTCGCTGTTCATCCAGATTCTTAGTCCTATGGGTTTCTGGATCGTATTAATGGCTTGTATACATTTATTACAAATCATTATTATGCATTTACTCTTAGTCAAAATCAATCTCAGTTTGACTTGGAGTTTTGTTTGATTTGCTAGCAGTCTGCTACGACTCGCCATTTCTCTTTCGCTTCATCCAGTGTTGATTCACTCATCATTTTAGTTTTTCCTCATGATTCTTTGAGGTCTGTTATTTCTCTCGTCTTCTCAGGTCGGCTACCGCCGGCATCTCGCTTGTGGGAAGGGCTTTTTTATTTCCTTGGTCAGTGGCGAGTTTGGCAGGTTCTGCTTTGGGAGTGCTTCTCTCGCTGGATTTTTTAGCTCGTTGTTGAGCTTGGGTGTTCTTGCGGTCGTAGGCTTTGCTGCTTTCCCTTTGTCACGGTGGTCGTTAGGGTTTGATTCTGGATTAAAGCTCCGATTTGTATCGAAGGTTTAGGCTGGAATCTGGTCTCTTTGGTTTCCTGTCTCTAATAGGAAGTGGAGGAGTTCTGTTGGTGGCTGTGTCTATTACCGTGTTGACGGTGTAGCTTACTGTGTTTCCAGCGACCTGATCCGTTCATTCTTTTGTGGACCGAAGTTTGTGAGGGTGGTTGGCAGGGAGGTCAAAGTGTGTTGGACCGTGGTTTTTTCAAAATTCAAATTTCAAATTTGAGTCTCTCTGACATTGACTGGGTCAAAGCGTGTTTGGTCAGTTTTGCACCACCCCCTTGTCCAATCTTGACTTGCCACGTGGCCACCTTAGGGAACGATTACAGAGGCTCAGATCTTGAATCAAGTGGGCTCAAGTGATCCGGGTCCCCCACATCAGTTACCCTCTACCAACATCCAGTAGTAGAGAAAGGAAAGGGTCCATCATCCTCTAAATCTCCCAAGGCTCCATGGGCGGACTTATTCTGAAAATCGGAAGAAACGGTAGATGCTGCTTTCAACCTTTCTTTCTGCCCTCTAGTCAATGGTACTGCAGTCCTAGAAGAGAGTGAGATCTGGATTCCTCAAAACCCTTGGAAATTTGGGCTTTTGGGGTACTTTGCTAGGCGTTTCCCTGGACTTGATGGCATTGATGCGCTAGTGAAATCTTGGAAGGTGAAGTGCAGATCCAATCCTCAATCGAATGGATTTGTGCTTTTTCGTTTCCAATCGGAAGAAGACAGGTGCTCGGTTATCTCCTCAGGTCCGTATTTTCTCTATGGCAAAAGGCTGTTTTTTGACTCTCTACGTGAAAACTTCAAACTAGAGAGCTCATATTTCTGTATGGTGCCAACATGGGTGCGGTTTACGGACCTCCCAGCCAAATGTTGGAAACCAACTGCTTTTAGTAAGATCTAGGCAATCCCATCTGTATGGACAAAGTGACCAAGATAGGGAATAAGAAAGACTATGCTAGAATCCTAGTAGAAATCAATTCCTCTATCCCTCCTCTTGTGTCTGTTCCTGTTTTGCTACCAAACGGTGAAACCTTTCACCATGTAGTGTCTTATGAAGTTTAGCCTCATTTTTGTATGCATTACAAATCTGTTAAGCACTATAAGGAACAATGCTCGAAACTCGAGCCTCTCTCGGGTTCTGGATGAACCGTCGAGCCCCTCGTCAGATTGAAAATTGCAAAAGGGTTGGGCTGGAATGGAGATGGAAGAATATTGTGCTTGCAGACTGTCATCCTGACCTGGAAGTCGGTAATCCAGTAGGGCACAGTTTGAATCAAGGCGGAGTTGGTTAGGGTGAAATTGAGGGGAATGTGGTTGACTGCTCTAATTCTTTTGAAATACAAGGCGGTGTTGGTTTTGGTGAAACAGAGGGGACTGATGCTGATTGCTCCAGTTCGTTGGGATCTCCCCCTTTGGAGCCAAATGGAATGAAGGAAGTTGTCAATGTTTCACTTGTCTGTAAGGATCCAGTTACTTCAAATGGGAATGAACCCACTCCATTGGACCGAAAGCCGGTTGTGGATGATGATGCTTTAATGGAATCTATCCCTCGTGGCATAAGTAGTACAACAATTCCTATGGATGCTTCGTTGTTACACAATGCTATCATCCCTCAATCTGTGGGAAACGTTGATAATCTGCACTTCACAGAACCAGCTAGGCCGGATTCAAAGAGCAGTCTTGGGATGGATATAGTGCCGTTTAATTCGTCCGTTGTGGTGTCAGGTGATTGTTGGGCAACAGCAGGAGGGTGTTCTCGTTAGGAGACGGTTGACTCCTCTTCTTTCCCATCTCTTTGTCCTTTTGCTTTTGATAAAGAGATAATGATTCTTTATTTGAAAGCAAATAAAGCGAGCAGAGAATTTGCAGCATTCCAATTGGAAGCAAACAGAGTATGTAAAAAGTTTGCTGAGTATAAGAGGAGCTCAAGTGAGTCTGGCTCAGGCTCGCATGAACCAGTGAACAGTCCTTCTCAACCCATTGCTTTCTCCCCTAAAAGTTGTGCCTAATCAGACCAAGCAAGGGGGAAAAGCCCGTAGTAACCATAAGACATTGCCTATTCCTCTTCGGGCAAAGTCGTTGTTTAAAGGCAATGGCTGGAGGCGTCCCACCCCTTCTTCATCTAAATGATAGTTGCAATCTGGAATGTGAGGGGTATCAACAAACCCCTGAAGAGGAAGAAACTCTCATGTTTTGTTAGACAACATCACATCTCTTTTTTTGGCTTATTGGAAACCAGGCTTTCCACAACTAAGGTTGACAGAATTGTCAGAGGCATCTTTCCAAGTGAAGTTTTTGTTGATTACAACACAATCAGAAGTGGGCGAATTATTCTTTTTTGGAATGCTAATAAGGTGGATTGCACAATTTTGAAAGTATTCCCCCAGTGTGTCCACTCTCTTCTTCAATGTAAAGTTTCAAATAAGACCTTTCTCTGCACTGTTGTGTATGGTTTGTATTCTGTAGTGGAGAGGAGAGAGCTATGGAAGAATCTTTATTCAATTCAGTAGGTTACCAATTATCCTTGGATTGTTTGTGGGGATTTCAATGTTGTGAAAGGTCCAGCAGAAAAAATTGGAGGAGTAATCCCAACAACTTACTTTACGAAAGATTTTATGGAGTGCTGCAATGCCCTCAATTTGGCTGATGCTCCTTGCATTGGCAATTTCTTCACATGGACCAATGGGAGGGTAAAAGCTAAGCTTGACAGGGTTATGTTGGATGCAAACTGGTCAGATGGAGATTATAACTGCTGGGTTGAGTTCAAGGATTTTGATTGTATGTCTGATCATTGTCCCACCATAATTAAATTGTTTGGCAGTAGAGAAGCAGTTAACAGACCTTTCAAGTTTTTTAATATGTGGCTGGCTCATCCATCCTTTCCTCAGATCTTAGGTGATGCCTGGAGGACAGTAATTAGTGGTACAAATCAATATGTGTTTGTTCAACATCTCAAGTGTTTAAAAGCTCCTCTGAAGAGGCTCAATAAAGAGGAGTTTGGACACATTTCTGAGAAGGCAAGGCGTGCTAATGAGGAGTTCAGTCATTTGTGCAGAATTTTTTTGTGTTGACAGCAACGAATGAGGATAGACAGAAAGTTGCAACTTCTGAGAAAGCAAGCATGTTTTTATGCTGAAGTAGAGTGCCAATTCTTTAGCCAGAAATTGAAATTGAAAAATCTTATTGATGGAGACAAAGGAACCAAATTTTTCCATGATATAGTCAAAAAGTCCAACCGGGATAGGAGTATCTCGTGTATCCTTAATCAGAACGGGCAGCCAACATCTTCGCTGGCTCAAGTTGGTGATCTGTTTGTAGATTTTTTCAAGGACCTCCTTGGCAGCTCTAGAAATAGAATGCTAAGCAGAGCAGATTTCCTTAGTAATAGCCCTTTGATCAGCAGCTCCCAACATGCAGTGCTAACCAGAGAAGTATCTAACAAGGAAATCAAGGATGCTTTATTTGATGTGGATGATCAAAAATCCCCAGGGCCTGATGGGTACTCAGCTGCTTTCTTTAAGAAGAATTGGGAAGTGATTGGAGAAGACTTGACAGATGCAGTCCGTGAATTCTTTCAGTCTGGGCAGCTCCTAAAACATATCAATTACACGGTGATTGCTCTAATTCCTAAGACACAACAGGCTAATGTGGTTGAGGATTTTTGGCCCATTTCTTGTTGCAACGTCATTTACAAGGTTATCTCCAAGGTTTTGGCAGCAAGACTCAGCAATGTTCTACCATCTCTCATCGATCGTGCCCAAGCAGCATTCATTGGTGGAAGATCAATGTCTGACAACATTTTTCTTGCCCAGGAACTGATTAGATGCTATGCTAGAAAGCGTATTTCTCCCAGATGTATGTTAATGGTGGACCTAAGGAAGGCTTATGATACAATTGATTGCACTTTCATTGAAGAAGTTCTCTCAAGGTTAGGCTTCCCGGACCAGTTCATCAATTGGATTTTGCAATGCATCACAACCACATCCTTCTCTATCTCTATCAATGGTGGACTGTTTGACAAATTCAAGGGAGAAAGAGGCTTGAGACAAGGAGACCCCATCTCTCCACTTATCTTTGCTTGTTGCATTGAGTACTTGTCTAGAAGCATCAAAGTTATGACAGGTGATCCTGGGTTATCGTATCACCCGAACTGCACTCAACATAGAATTACACACTTGGCGTTTGCGAATAACCTCATGTTATTTTGTAGAGGAGATGGTCCATCTGTCAAGGTTCTTTTGGAGGCTCTTAAGCACTTACAAGAAACTTCTGGAATCACTGTAAATATTGGCAAATCTAACATTTATTGTGCAGGTATTAATGGAAATGCCCTGGATTTTGTTGATTTTCCAGTTGGTTCTCTGCCAGTTAGGTACTTGGGTGTACCGTTGGATGCTCAAAGGCTCAAAGTTACTCACTTTTCTCCCCTCATTGAGTCTGTCTCCCGTAAGATTACAGCCTGGAATGGCTGCAACTTGTCATATGCGGGAAGACTTGAGTTATTAGCCTTAGTTATTCAAGGGACGATTGGGTTTTGGTTTCAAAATTTTCCTCTTCCTCTTACTGTCATTGACCACATCACTGCCATGTGTAGAAGCTTTCTTTGGGGTCGTAAATCTGCACTTATTGCGTGGGACAATATTTGTATCCCTAAGCATGAAGGTGGTTTGGGTTTACATAATCTTAGAATTTGGAACATGGCTTTCACGTCAAAGATTCTTTGGGATATTCACATTAAGCGTGATTCCCTTTGGATCAAATGGGTTCATGGTGTATATTAAATGTGGAGATTTTTTGGAGTGGAGTCCCAAGGCTAGGGACTCACCGCTAATGAAAGTTGTTTTTAATGTGAAAAATGCCCTTGTTGAGCGGTCTGGCAGTGACCATTTGGCGTGTCTATTTCTTCTCTCAGCCTTTAAGAAAAACTAGTTCAACATTTCAATGGTTTATGATCTTTTGAGGCATAGAGCCAATGTGGCAGTCTGTTGGAAATTTGCCTGGAAACCTTGTATTCCTCGTAAATTCTCCTTTATTTTTTGGATGGCTCTTAAAAACATACTCCTTACAAAGGATCGTCTGATTTTGGATGACAATGAATCTGAATGTTCCTTGTGTGTAGGGCAAATTGAAACTGCTAACCATCTATTCTTTAGATGTGCCTTCTCCTTGCAGGTGTGGAATAATGTCCGTGAGATAATTGGCTTCCCAAAACAGACTACAACCATCCGAAGTTCTATTAAATGGATCAAAAGGCTTTTTGGTGGGACTAGGAGACATTCCAAAGGCATGGTTGTTGCGCTAGCTTGTACAGTGTATCACATTTAGAGGTATATGGATTCAGTGATCCATGATGATTGTAGACATCAGTTGGATGGTCTTGTTCATACTATCATTTCTGATTTGTACAGAGTTGTTTACTCTTTTCCACCCTAAAAAAAAAAATCTCTCTCCAGTGTTTTTGTGTTTGTTTTCCTACTTTTGGTTTAGCCCTAACTACTTGGTTTTTTCGGGGCATTTAGTATCTGTTTCTCGGGGTATGTTATTAGTTATTCTTTTGTCTTTGAGTGTTTGGGTTCTAGCCGTGTTGAGACCTCCTCTTGTCTCTTCCTGTTGCTGCTTCATTGATGTTTGACCATGTTTTGTAGTTTTCTAGCCTTGGCTAATCTTCTCGGGTTTTAGGATTTTCTTTCCTGTGATTTGACATCTCTTCTTCTTTCCTTTTCCTTTCGTAGCCTTTTGCTGTTTTGGGTCGTTTCTTGGTTTATGCCTTTATTTAAAAAAATAAAAATAAAATTCGCAGGCTTGGAGTGTTTTCCTGGGTTTTTTCTTTGTTGGTATCTGGGTCTCTTTTCTTGTTGGGTCTCTCTTCGTGTTTTTAGAGTGTGCACCGCTTCTTCTCCCTTATTCCCGTGGTCTCAGTTTAGTTGTTGTGTTTTCTTTTCCTCTTTTGCTTGTCCCCAGGGGTGCTTAGCTGACGCCTCTAGTCAACGTTTGCATTTCTTGTTAGTTACTTGCTTTTTTGCTGGACTCCGGGGTATGCCCCGTGTACTTGTATTTCTATAGCAACTGCTCTCTTTTTGCTGCCCAGTTTGCTCGCAGTTTCCCTTTGCTCTTTAGGATTGGAGTGCTATCCTGGGGTTTGGCCCTCTACTGGTGTTTTTGAGTGGTGCTTCTACTTTTGGATCTTGTTTTGCTAGTGGATCCACCCTTTGAGGGTCCAGATGATGCTGCTGTGGCATTTGAGTTTTTGGATGGAATTTCCATGTTTAGTAGTAGGATCTAGCGTTGGATGATCCCCTATAGCGCTCCAGTTGTTGGAATGAAATAGTCATCATCCAGTTCCGTGTTTCATTAGGGCTTTGCGCTTGATCCATTAGCTGTTGTATATACATAACTTTTAGGTTTTTCCCTATACTAGTTCCATTCTGTGTTTTTATGGCGTTTTAGGGCGCTATTGTATTCTACCAGGGAATGCCCTGAGTATTTGTCATCTGCTTTCGGGTTAATATACACATCTACATTTACCCAAAAAAAAAGAAGGATAACAATTAACTTGAAAGTTTCAAATGGATAACAAAAGTTCATTCCAAATAAGGATGCGTTTGAAAAGCATGAAAATGATTTCAAGAAAATGAGTCATTTTTCAGAAATCATTTTCCTTTCTTGTGTTTGGCTGCAGAGCAGAAAACTGTGTTTGTATGTTTAGTTCATTTTTCAGAAAATTGGAGAAAAATGAACATAATTGTATAATTAAATATTTTAGTTAATTTGTTTAAATATAACAACATTTATAATAACAATTTTCAATATAATCAACAAATGACTAATAAAATATCAAAATAACTAACCAAAGTATTACAATTGAAAATAACAAACCAAAATAACTAGTTGATCATTGCATCCAACGTCTTACAATCCAAAATAAGATATCAAAATAACTAGTTG
>CM008334.1:39609898-39621143 GCA_002525835.2 Ipomoea batatas | reverse complement strand
GACACAAAGTTGACAACCAGATCTCCGGAGGCAACTTTATCTCGAACAAAATGGTAGTCGATCTCAACATGTTTGGTTCTGGCATGAAACACAGGATTGGCCGCCAGATAGGTCGCACCAAGATTATCACACCATAGCACAGCCGGTTTGCCGGAATGTAGTTTGAGTTCCTTAAGCAAGGATACGAGCCATGTGACTTCTGCAGCGGTATCCGCGAGGCCCTTGTATTCAGCCTCGGTAGAAGAACGAGCAACTGTGCGCTGCTTGCGTGAGACCCACGAAACAAGATTGTCACCGACAAAAACTGCATAACCGCTCGTTGATTTCCTGTCTACTGGACACCCGGCCCAATCTGAGTCAGAGTACGCATGTATAGCACTGCTGGAGGACGAAGTGATCCGGAGTCCTAGATCAAGGGACCCCTTAACATAGCGACATACCCGCTTGAGTAGACCCCAGTGCTCTTTAGTTGGGGTGTGCATAAACTGGCACAATCGATTAACAGAGTATGAAAGATCAGGTCGTGTAATAGTGAGATACTGGAGGGCCCCAACAATGCGCCGATACTGCGTAGGATTCTCGAATAGTCCAACACTCGGCACAGTCGAAGTGGACACGGTGGCTGGTGTCGCTAGTGCCTTGCAGTCAGTCATTCCAGCCCGAGCTAAGATGTCTAGCATGTAACGCTTCTGAGAGAGCAAAAAACCAACTGTGTCAGACAAAACCTCAATGCCCAAGAAGAAGCTAGGACTGCCCAGGTCTCGGATCTTGAATGTAGACGACATCTGACGCAGCAATGAGTCAATCAGCGCAGAGTCGTTACCGGTCATAATTATATCATCAACGTAGACTAGTAAGAATACCCTCGAGTCTCCCGCAGTGTAGTGAAAAAGAGAGACATCAGTCTTCGAAGACGAAAAACCAGTATTTACCAAGAAATCATGTAGGCGTTTGAACCAGGCGCGTGGGGCTTGTTTGAGACCATAGAGAGACCGCTGTAGGTGACACACATGTCCTGGATGCAACGGATCTTCATACCCAGGTGGTTGCTTCATGTATACAGTCTCGGGGAGATGGCCATTAAGAAAGGCATTGTGGACGTCTAGCTGACGGAGGGTCCATGAGTGAGACACAGCAAAAGATAGCAACAGTCGTACTGTAGTAGGTTTGACGACCGGACTATAAGTATCAAAGTAGTCTTCGCCTGCAACCTGATTGAAGCCTTTGGCGACAAGGCAAGCTTTGTATCGATCAATGGTGCCATCGGCTTTGTACTTAGTGCGGAAAACCCACTTGCAGCCAATAATATTCATGTTTGGTGTTGGCGGTATGAGCTTCCAGGTGTTGTTATGTAACAACGCATTGAATTCCTGATCCATCGCATCCCGCCAGTGTGGATGTCCAATGGCCTGGGAGTAACAGGTTGGATCAGCAGACGTGTGAAGCGCATAAAACTGCTCGCCTGTGCCCTTTGTCTTCCGGCGTGTGCGCATGGCATGTGTGTCGTCACGTGTTGTCGTTGTATTATTGGAGGACACCGGTTCCTGTGAATCAGATTGAGTAGCGGAGGAGGACGTTGGAGCAAAAGCTGGGTCCGTGGGAGTCGTGGCGGACATAGCTGGGCTATAGGTGGGTGACACAGGTGCTTGAGTGAGAACCGGTACTATAGCCCACGGCACGGGTGGTGGTGCTGTATTGAGCCGAGTAGTCTCCTGTGTAGTAAAAGGAAAAACATGTTCAGCAAACCGCACATGGCGACAGATAAAGATTTTTCCAGTGTTTGGGTCAAGACAACGGTATCCCCTATAGTCAAGCGGGTAACCTAAAAAGACACAAGGAGCCGACCTATACTCAATTTTGTGACGATTATAAGGTCGAAGGTATGGGTAGCACCGACACCCAAAAACACGGAAGAAGGTATAGGGTGGTGTTGAATTAAATAGCTTCGAGTAGGGACTGACAAAGCTAAGGGCAGCGGAAGGAAGGCAGTTGATTAAGTAAGCGGCAGTCTCAAAGGCGTAATCCCAATATTTAATTGGGGTGGAACTTTCGGCTAGTAACGCGAGACCTGTTTCAACTATGTGACGATTTCGTCGTTCTACCCTCCCATTTTGCTCATGCGTGTAAGCACATGACTGTCTGTGTATTATCCCGAGAGTTTGAAAAAGAGCATGTAGGTGGCGATATTCTCCACCTAGATCAGACTGGATGGCTTTGATAGAACGCGAAAACCGACGTTCTACCATTGCCCGAAACAAATTAAAAACTTTATATATATCAATTTTTACCCGTAAGGGATAAAACCAGGTGAACCGTGAATAATCATCCACGAACAGTACAAAATATCGATGTCCAGAATCAGAAATAACAGGGGAAGGACCCCAAACATCAGTAAAAATTAAATCTAACACATCTTTGCTACTGCTGGGAACCCTATCTAAAGGAAAGCGGGATGATTTCCCAAGATGACAGGAACTACAATCTGTATCAGAATTTGATTTATTTGAGGTTACAGGGCAGTTTTTCAAGACACGTTGTTGGACTTGATGATGTGGGTGACCGAGACGCCGATGCCAGACATCACACGAGGCACGGGCAGACAGAAACGCTTTATGACTCTGAGGTAGCAGCAACTGATAAAGCCCGGCTACAGAAGATCCCTTAAGAAGAGTTTCCCGAGTGGTGCAATCCTTCACAAAAAACGAATTTCTATGAAACTCAAAGAAAACGTTATTTTCGTTAGTGAACCTGTGTACGGATAATAAAGGAATTGATAACTTAGGCACATGCAAGACATTGGACATTTGTAACTTGTGTATAGGGGATTTAATAACCGTGTGACCGACACCGAAAATATCCAAACCTGCGTCGTTTCCCACTTTTAGGACGTCGTTTCCAGTGTATTGGTCGGTATGATCCAACATGGTCGCATCCGGCGTCGCATGGGTCGAAGCTCCGGTGTCCGGGTACCAAACTTCAGCGGTGGATCGCCACACCTGATTCGCCTGGGAAAGCCGCATGGGCATTCGCCGTAGGTCTGTCGTCGTAGCGTCGGAAGCAGTTCACCGCACTATGACCATTGGCGCGGCAGATCTGACATCGGGGAACGCCATTACGACCGCCACGTTCGTTGCCGCGACCATTACCACGGCTGTTACGGCCACCCCTGCGACCTCCTGAACCGCGGCCATTACCGCGACTGTTACCTGCGTAAAACGCCGCCGGAGAGTTCTGCAGCGTCGAAGGATCGGCAACGGCAAAGTCATCCGAATGGATGCACTCCTGCGCTCGGAGATGATCCGCCAGTTGAGCAAGGGACACCGGTGTGCCGGAACTCCGGCCGCAGACCCTTGAGCACGTAAAGGATCTGCTCATCCGGCGAGAGGGGACGGCCAGCGAGCAAAAGGGCTTTGACGAGCACCTGGGCCTGGCCTAAGTATTTTGCCGGCGAGAGACTCCCTTGCCGTAACGTCTGAAACTGCCCCAGCAAGCTAAGGCAGCGCGACCGAGAGAGGAAGAGGCGAAGGCGGTGGTCAAGTTTGATGGAGACGCAATGGTGACTGGCCTGGAGAACCGTCGCCGGCGGTGAGGGTGCGGCGACAGTTGGGGTAAGGGCTCCGGCGGTTTGGTGGTTCATGTTTGCGTCGTATGGGAAATTCGAACGGGGAGGGTGAGAAGGTGAGGTTCGAACCTGTCGTCTGATACCAAATGAGAATAGCGTAATTCAATTCAATCAGTTACACAGGATTACAGAGTCCTATACAGAGGCAAACTACAAACTCTCCTAATCCTATGGAGTTCAGTATTGACCATCTAACAGCTATTCAACTCTAACAATATAATATAAAATAACAGACCAACTGTAACATTATTCACATGCAGGGATAAGGATAGCCTAAGCATATACTTTGTTCCCCACTGATTGCTTAGCCCAGTCGTTTGACTGCTTTTGTTGTAAAACGACTAACAGTGGTATTTAAATTTTTTTATTAAAAAAAAAACCTGAAATGCTGAAATGTTTAAATACCAATTTGACTTGGTAAAATTTCTAATAAATTTGTCAACTTTTGTTTAAAACATTATTTAGCAAACAAGCCATTTAACATACATTAATTTATTATTATTTTTCTATTTTTTTCTTTCTATCTAATGTATTTAAAATCTTAAATCTAAATTATCTATATTAATTTTAAACATGTATAAATAATAACCAGCTTGGTTGGCGTTGCTTTCAAGGTAATTTCTAAGGTGTTAGTGAACAGAATGAGGTTGATCATGTGCAACCTCTTTGGCCCTCACCAGAATAGTTTTTTACCAGGTTGGTCAACTCAAGATAATGTGATCCTAACCCAAGAGGTGGTGCATACCATGAACAGAAAAAGAGGTAAAAAAGGTTACATGATAGTTAAAGTTGATCTTCAAAAAGCGTATGATAGCATCTCCTAGACTTTCCTGGAAACTACCTTGATCGGTTTTGGTTTCCCAAGGAGGATGATTGACCTCATTTTGTTTTCGCTCCGTGAGAGTGACATTTCCATTCTCTGGAATGGGGGCCGCCTCACACCTTTCTGTCTCGGGCGTGGCCTCAGACAAGGTGATCCCCTTGCTCCCTACCTCTTTAACCTGATTATGGAGAGATTGGCGTATGACATTCAATCTAGAGTCAATATGGGTCGGTGGAAACCAACGCACATATCGAAAGGGGGCATTGGCATTTCTCACCTCTTCTTTGCCGATTACATTATTCTCTTTGGGGAAGCCTCTAAAAGACAAGCTAATATCATGATGGACTGCCTCACCAACTTCAGCAAGGCCTCGGGTCTTCAGGTAAATCCCTCAAAGTCACTTGTGTTCTGTTCCCCTAATGTGGTACGAAGAAGAACATTGCCGCCGAACTCGGCTCCTATCTGGGCATTCCGATACTCCAGCAACGGGTGACCAGAAGTACGTTCACAAACATTCTTGAGAAAATTGGCCACTTGGAAAGCCAGCTCCCTCAGCATAGCAGGGAGAAGAGTCCAGGTTCAGTCTTCCCTGGCTTGGCAAGTGTTCTCATACCAAGATAAACTCTAGGTCCGAGCCCTTCGTGAAAAGTATGTTAAAGAGATGGATTTTCTTCATATTCCAGCTTGCTCGAACAGCTCTTGGGGTGGAGAAGTGTCCAAGGCAGAAATATTCTTTCTGAATGAGCTAGGTGGAAAATCGGCAAGGGAGACTCCATTAATTTCTAGCATGACCGGTGGTTTGGCGATAAGCCTCTTAGTCGCATTGATAACATCATCATACCAGCGAACACGGAGTCCCTCAAAGTTAGAGAGCTTATTACTCAACAACGTCACTGGGATATGCCGACCTTGACACGGCTCCTCCCGGCTGCCCTTGTTGACAGCATTCGAGCAATTCCCATTCCCGCTACAGACAACTAGGAGGACTCGATTTTTTTGCCCCACTCCGATTAAGGTATGGTTTCTGTTGCCTCTACATTTTCCTTTGTTGCAGGTCTTGACGATGAAGACACCTCGCATGAGTGGATTTGGCAGCTTAATTGTGTGGAAAAATTAAAATCTTCCTTTGGAAAATCTCTAAGAATGGCTTGTTGACCAACAGTGAACGTAAGAGACGTGGGCTGTCTATGGTGGCCAACTGCCCGTGCTGTGGAGCGGAAGAAGAGTCCCTTGATCACATTTTCAGGCAGTGCGATACGGCGGTGGAGTGCTAGCACATCGCCCATCCCCTGGCGAGGATTTCTTCTACGAATCATCTCCCTCTCACGGATTAGATGGAATTGGCGTGCTCCCACAACCAGACGGCAGGCCGGGACGACAATTGGAGATTGGTGTTCCCCTACGTCCTTTGGAATATTTGGTTAGCAAGGAATGGTGTCGTCTTCAACAACATGCATACTCCAGCTGGCGAATTTGTTAGGCAGGCAGCCCGTGGTGCAGATGAGGCAAAAAAAATTCCTCGTTAAACAGAAAGGCGGATGAACTTCCAGCTAATATGGGTCATGACGCTCCTTGGGGTACTACCGTTTTGGGATATCCTCCGGATGAACTGTGTGACCTTTTGGTTCGCGATTCTCAGAGTGTTGCAACTTGTAGACGTCATTAAATCTTGGGACTTCGGTCCCGTCCCCCCACCAAAAAAGCTTGGTTGGCGTGAGTGGCCGTCCGCTCTTGTCCCTTAAGAGAGATCGAGAATTCAAACCCCCTCTTGTATTGAAAAATCAATATGGACAGACAGGCTTAAAGGTGCCTCCTACAATTAGGGTCTGCTCAGGATACCTCATGGTCTAAAAAAAAAAAAAACATGTATAAATAATACTGAATTATTTGTAACATATATGATTATATGGTATCTTTTACTTACTCCATTATTTAATATTCATTCAACTCAGGAGTGTATTTTAAAAACTTGAATTGACTTTCAAAAACAAAAGTATTATATAAAACATATAAAATAAATTTAAAAAGACCTAACTCTTTTTTTTTTTAAACAAAAAGACCTAACTCTAGTTTAAAAATAAATGAAAAAGTGCATTATTCACTTCTAAAGAAATAAATATTTAAAATATTCTATTTTGAGGTGAGGAACAAATGTGTGAACCATGGTTCAAAAACGACGTCGTTTTGTGTATATTTCACGCGGCCCACTACAACATATATTTTTATAATTCATAATGTACATTATTCTAAAACATAGTGTCTATTATTCTAAAGTATAATGTACATTATTCTAACTCATAAAACATATTATCTTACTCTAGAATTTTCATTATTCTAATACATAAACTACATTATATTATTCTAACATATAAAGTACATTATTATAACTCATAATATACATTATTCTAACTCATAAAATTCAACGACGTCATTTTGGACCGTGGTTCACACAGTTGTGTGGACCGTAATTTGCTCAAAAACCTTCATACAAGTTTTTGTTTTTTTTGAAAACTTCATACAAGAATTAATACCCAATATAGTCCTCGACTATAGTAGTTTTACTCAATTTAGTCCTAAGTGAATTTTTGTACTCTATTTAGTCCTCGACTTTAATGATTTTACCCACTTTAGTCCTCTGTTAAGAATTCTGTTTGTTGGGTGTTAATAACAAGGTTAACATAGTAATAATTTCATTTCTATTGAGTAAAACCACTATAGTCGAGGACTATATTGGGTATTAACTCCTCAATACAAGTATTTGTTATTTTAAAAGAATGGAAAATTTACATTTTTCGTCCCTAAGTTATAGGATAATTGTAGAATTTGTCCTTAAGTTTTGGTCATACTCATTTTCCGTCGCTAAGTTATCATTCGCATTACACTTTTCGTCCCTGAGTTATACTAATTGCAAATTTCGTCCCTAAATTATTATTGCGTTTCACTTTTCATCCCTAACTTAAGTGTGCAAACTTTAGTTAACCGAAGTTTCGAACCGTTAACCAAAATTTTAAAAAACATTTAACCATTAACCAAAACGAAAATTTTTGGCTAAAAAACAGTTAACCGAAAATTTATCGAAGTTTGCACACATAAGTTAGGGATGAAAAGTGCAACATAATGATAACTTAGGGACAAAATTTACGATTAGTATAACTCAAGGACGAAAAGTGCAACGCCAATGATAACTTAGGAACGAAAAGTGAGTATGACCAAAACTTAAGGACGAATTCTACCATTACCCTAAACTTAGGGACGAAAAGTGCAATTTTCCCTAAAAGAAAAATCAAATTTTAGTTGATTGAGCACGCAAATTTTACTGTGGACCATGTATCAAAACGATGTCGTTTTGATTAATGAAAACAAACGACTGATACGGCTCCGGTCTGCGCAACTGCAGTTCCCTTTCAACACAATTGCAGTTCCATTTCAACACAACTACAATTCCTTTTCAACACAACTACAGTTCCCTTTAACACAACTGCAGTTTCTTTTCGATATAACTGCAGTTTCATTCGACATTATACACTCAAATATGTGAAATTCTTATTCAGTTTCCTTTCAACACAACTGCAGTTCTTTTTCAACACAACTGCAGTTCTTTTTTGATATAACTACAGTTTCATTGGACAATATACACAAAAAATGTGAACCTGCTATTCAGTATTAGTTTATATACACCGCAGTTACATTTCAACACAACTACAGTTACAGTTCGATATAACTATAATTTCATTCGATAATATAAAAATAAATGTGAGACAGTATTTTTTAGATGAACTGTAGTATTAGTTACGGAGCTCCATTACGACTTACGGCAACCGTTTCTCTTACCTACTGAAACGACATCGATTTGTTATCATGGTCCACAATGCATTGTGGATCATGGTCCATCGTATAAATGTATATAATGACCGGATTGAGCATGTTACTTTGCGAACTGAGTAGAAGCATCTAGGTTCCATGCAAATTTTCTGGTTCAAAGAAGCCAAAAATAAAAAATAAAAATAAAAACCAAATTTTAGTTGATTGAGCATGTTACTTCACGAACTGCGTAGAAGCATCTAGCTGGTTCCATGCAAATTTTCTGGTTCAAAGAAAGTTCCCTACAGGTGTCCCTTTTCCTAGTTTTCTTTCGAATTCATTGGTTCACTTTTCCCAGTTATAAATTTGTGTTGATTCTCTTCCCATCTCTTCTTCATCAGCATTCCAAATCCAAGGAAGCTTAGCTTGCTCAGCTAATTAAGGTAATCATTTCATATTCCTACAATCACCTTTGTCTCAATCGTGTGTCATAGTTACTGGATGGATAGGATAACATATTCTCCCAATTCAAACCCAACTTTCTGCTAATTCGTTTTCCTTTCATTCTCCGAGACTATTTGATTGGCAAATATACCAGAATTCACATTAAATTGTTGGTTTAAAAGTAAGAAAAGAGGAACCCAGAGAAAAAGTTTTGATCTTTGTGCTTTTATCTAATCTTCATAGCCTGCATATTTATGCCTAGAACCCCAAGCTATATGGGCTTACCATTAGGCAATTTTATTTTTTGTTGGGGAGACTAGAATTCGTGACTTACAACTCTAAAAACTAGAGTTAGTAGCAAAGATAAAAATTATTTTTTTATATTGTCACATATTTTCGAGATACTATTAGATGTTGGATTTGGATTCTTTATCGGTCTTTGCCAACTATCTCCCTTCACCGGGTATTAGACTTGGCTTTTATTGGTTTTCGGCGAACAGTATATGTGTATGAATGGTATCTTGTAGTTCAGCATAGTTCGTTTTGCGAAAGAGAATTGGTATTGTGCCCCACTTGTTGTTCTACCATAGTGAGCAAGAAAGATTAGATTGGGTTTAGTTATTTTGGAAGAATTTTCCATTTTGTTTCACTGATTGGTGATAATTTTGGGGGTCAGTGGAAACAATATGCAAAGGGGAAGAGGAGAGTAAGACGGTTCCAGCAGCTTAAGCAATACATTTGGAAAGCTAGGGGAAAAGATTTCCAGCATTTTTGGAAAATCTCTGTCATTTGGGAGCTTTTTTGGATCCAATAATAGCCCCCCTTCAAAAGCAACCCTTGCAGATGATTTGCCAGAAGCTAGTAGGTCCAATGGGCCAGTCATTGAGGAGCTAGATACTGATGATGATGATGGTGAAGTAGAAAGGAATGGAGAAGGGGATTTTGGGGAAAACAGGCAGAAAATTTGGTCCAGTTCTTGGGTTAACAGAAACCCGGTTGTTGAGCACCCTGAGGATCTAGCAGATGGTAAGTTTTTTTTTTTTTTAGGTTTTTTTTTTTTGTTCACTGGATAAACAAATCTAAGTTGTCCATAATGTGGGCTAAGTAAATTCCGCTTGTGACCTTAACTAGCAAAGGATGACAAGGAAGTAATCCAATTTGCTCATAGTGTGGACTGGGTAAACCTGTCTTGTGACTCTAGCTGATAAAGGACTACAGGGAAGTAAACCACACAAATTATTATGTGGATCCGAGTCCGCAAAATGGACACATACACAATTTACCTTTTAAAAATTCAATTTGTATACTACGAACACACAATGTTAACATATATGTAATTGATTACCTTGTTTTGTATTTACAAATTCTTTTCAAATACTGCAACAAATTCCAATACTAAAAATACACAATTTAATCTTTTTTTAAAATTTAGTATAGTTATTATGTGTTTTGACTCAATTTACATTCTGAAAGTTCACAATTCAAATACTAAAAATACACAATTCAGTGTCGTTTAAGAACATGGTCCACCTTGGTATAACAACTGGAGGTGACCCTAACTGGCAAATTAAAGGGTCACAATGAGATAAACGAGTCTAGGTTGCTCATAGTGTGGGCTATGTAAACCTCTCCTTGTGACCATAGCTAACAAAGAACCACAATGAAGTAAACTTAGGCTATAGTTGTCCGGCTCATACTAAGAAGGTTGGGATTCAAACTCGAAACTTAGTAATTACAATTTTGTATCTTTAACCTACTTGGCAGATGATAAATTTTGTTTCAGTGTTATGCAAGTTTGTTTTCCTAATCACTGCTTGCCTATTATTGTGAATCACACCGGTTCCTATTCATTTGATAGAGCATAACGAGATCAAGAAATTAAGGAAAAATGTATCCTTTGAAGGAACTCGAAGTGTGGGGTACAGAAGAGTAACATATGGTGGGATACATGGAGCCTATTTAACAGCCACAACAACTCGCCAGACTGGAAGTGATGGTGTAAGAACTAAGAAGCTGCTCTTTGGAATTTCTTTTAATTTAGGGAGTTTCTCTATTGTAGTATTTTCATTTGACCTAATGTTATGCTTGTATGGGAAATCAGAGGGTCTGGCAGGAGACCAAACATGCAGATGTTACAACTGGTGAAGCAACACACACAATCTCCAGAGGAATTCATGATAAGGTATTTGCTTATCTTGTGCTATAATGGCAATTTTAGTCCTACACGCCTACAATTGAACAAAATAAGAGAGAACATATGAATTCATAAGATCATGATTTAGACTAGCTAATTGATTGGATTCAATCTTTTAGTGTGGTTTGACCCATGTGCAACAGTACTCAAGTTAGTTAGATGGCATCATCCTAGAGCAGTTGTTATACCGTGGACCATGGATCATGGTTGATACTGCAGTTGTGTTGAACTGATACTGCAGTTGTGTTGAAAGGATACTGCAGTTTTGTTGAAACGGAACTGTACTTGCGCGGAACAGATGCCGTGTCATCCATCTGGAATTGCAGTTGTGTTGAACTGATACTGCAGTTGTGTTGAAAGG
>CM008334.1:39583279-39594344 GCA_002525835.2 Ipomoea batatas | reverse complement strand
AATCTCAAATCCATGCTCTAGGAAGGAAAATAGAACTATTTACCGAATAAAAACGAAGATTTACCGAATAAAATTGAGAGATGTGAAGGAATTTGCCATGGAAATTGAAGCTTTGTGAAGAAGATGGAAATGGAATCATCTCTCTCTCTCCTCACGACATGGGAATGAAGAATTGAAGAAATGGGAAATTGCTTTTATATTTCCCATTTGGCTTATGGGATAAGAATGGAACATGTGGTGAAAATTTGTGACATGTGTCAAAATCTTGTGGTTTGATCATAAAAATATCTTGGCTTGGACTGATTGGGATTAAATCAGATGAATTCTCGGTAGAAACTAATTCAATTCAAATAATTCTCGAACCCAAAAATTTATTCCAGTCTAGAACTCAAAATTGGGCTAGGTTCGGTACACCGCGAAATTTAGCGATGTACGATCAAAATAAATTTTCGCTGCTATGGACTAACTTAATTAAATAGGAAACTCAAGAATAATAATATAATGCCTAATAATCCATTTCCTAGGACAAACGGGTCCGAACACAAGTTCCTAAAAATTTTACGGTTCGTGACCGGTACGTAGATCGCAGCTTAATAACAACTATACTCACTTATAAAAATTCTTTTGAAGCATCGAGCGATCATTTCATGAATGTCATAACTTAAAGTCCTATTTTCCGAACCTCAAACTTATCGGAAAATACGAGGGGTTACAACTCCTCCTGATAGAGAATTTCCTGATATTCCGCAATGAGCTTTTTCTCCAACTTTACCAGACCCCTGTGCTTATGTTGAGGTAAACGCCGTTGAATACCTTCTAGGCGCGCAAGAGTCGTCTTCTTGCGTTTCAGAATATGACCAAAAACACGCTTATTCCAAATAGATAGAGCATCCGAAACAACTTGTAGGTTGTCTGTTAAAAGGTTATTCGGTTGCCAGGATTTACGAACCACCTCCATCCAACGACTATCGGTTAACCACGCCGCTTGGAGCCGAAACGGTGCCCCCTCATTATGTGCAGTTCGTGCCTCCGTGTGAATAAGGATAGGTGCATGGTCCGACGCTATCCGCGGAAGGTGCACAACAGTGGCATTCGGAAAACGGTGCCTCCACTCGATATTACATAGAGCTCGGTCTAATCGCGCTCCTTTGGCATAACCAGACTGGTCACTTTTGTACCAAGTAATTTTAGGCCCGGTGTACCCCATGTCAATAAGGCCTTCGGCGTGAATCCAATTTGCAAAATCAGCGCTGCGTTGAACAGAGAAAGCAGAATAGTTAGAGGTCTCCTCTTGGGAAATAACGGAATTAAAATCACCTGCTACCAAAAGCGGGCCCTGAATGCCCCTAGAAGCCAAAGAAAGATCATTCCATAGCCGTTTGCGGAGGTGGTGAGTTGGGCTGCCATAAACGACTGCATAAAACCAACAGTCGTGACAACCCTCCCTAACCTGCAACAAAATAAACTGAGGATGAGTGACAAGGACATCAACTTGGACACCCTCATTCCAAAAAACCCATATACCCCCACTAAAACCCACAGCTTCCACCCGAACCCAGTCTGTGTAACCCAACTTTTTACAGATAGTATTCGCATGATCACCCGAAACCTTTGGTTCTACAAGACCAAGAATGACAGGTTTATGGGTACTGATAAGAGATTTAAGAACGCGGTGGAACTCTCTCCCACCCGCGCCTTGGCAGTTCCAAACAATGCACTTCATAAAACCAAAAACAAAGGAAAAAGAGAGGAACAACAAACAGACAGCACAAAAACAACACAGAACAAAAACTCAAACAGGTGTGGAGGAATGATCCTCCGCCTCCCTGCTAGTATCCTCATTGGTGTCTTCTATTTCCATAACCACATCGCCTTCATTATCGAGGTCTTCTGGCGGGTCCCCATGATGCTCCTGCGAATTGCAGTCCTCGGTGTGCACAGCCGCAGCCATGGGTTCAACCGAACAGACACGAGAAGACTCAATCCGACTACCCCCTTTCTCGCCTCGCACTACCACGTGTTCATTCTCCTCTGCAGCCCTTCGTGAACTAGACCCTCTATACCGCACTGCTTCGTGTTGTGTCGGCCCATCAGCCGGAATCGCGGTATTTGCAGGCTCATTAACGATCTGTTTCTCCACGGCAATCACATTGGCACGACGAGACCTACCACCCGAAGAAGACCCTGAAGTAGCCGGTTTTGGAATCGCAGCTTGGTTCCCTGTTTGCAGATTTTCCTGCGGGGGAGGCGGTTGTTCCCCAGTGTCTCCCCGGCCTTGCTCACCAGCATCAGAAGTATCCTCCAGAAGCGCATACCTCGAACCCGACACATTCGTATTCGGCGGCACCACCACGGACCTGTTGCGATTGCCCGAACGCTCCCCTTGTCTTCCTTGACCCATTGGCCTCCCTTCCGGTCGACGGTCCTTGCGAGTAACAATCATCCAAGAACCATAGGGAGCAGAAGGTTGCTTTTGCTGAGTCGCGTGCGAACCACCACCAAGGGGATTATCGTTATTCCCCGTCGTAACTGTCTCCCCATCATGGTGGTGCATAGGCTGTTCTGTTGGTGTAAACAGAACCGTAGGGAAAACTTCCTTGCGATGGCCATATAGACCACAAGAAAAACAAACTAAATGCATACCCTCATACGCTACCTGCCACATTTTATCTTCCAAAGTGAACCTAGAGATCAAAGGTTTGGTGAGATCAATTTCAATACACACCCTAGCAAACTTCCCTCGTGAAACCAGACTCGTCATGTGATCAATCCGAACGGTACGACCAAGTTTGTTTCCGATCTTTCGCATGGTGATCAAATTATAATACTCAACCGGGAGATTCGGAAAACGGACCCAGACCAGAACTTTCTCAGTCTTATCCGTAGTCGGATCGAAGTTTGGAACCCATTGTTTAACAATGAGATAGTGATCTAACACCATCCATGGCCCTTCAAACATAGCAAATTCCAGATCTTCAACAGATCCAAACTTAACCAGAAAGTAGTCGTTTTCTAAAGTGATGAGTTCCAGACGGCATTTCGGCTTCCACATGGTATTCAGGCGCCTGAGTAAATAAGCATATCCCACTCTCCTCCCCATCACCTTAATGATGAGGGATTTCCGCCACGGCTCCCGGATACGTGCCTTTTCCCTTTCCGTCAAACGGATTCTCGGGCATGTTGGATCGTCATCAGCTCCATCCGGGTCCTCATCATCCTCCTCTCCCATCTCATCCGTGTCACCGGCATTAGAAAGCAAGAAAGGGGCGGTGTTCGTACCCGATCCAACCACAGAGTCACGGTAGGATCGTTGTCGTGCCTCTCCGGGGATTGGCGCGGGGGCCTGAACCGGAAGATTCAGCGTAACTTGGTCGCCCACAGCCTCCTGTGCCGGAACCGGATCACCCAGATTCCCCACCTCCTGCAGCGGATCGCTCGGATCTTGAGTCTCTGGTACGACCTCAGGGACCGGGGTCGGCGTGGAATCAATCCCAACCGATGTCCCCGCCACCGAAGAATCCATCAGAACATCCTCCGAAACAGGTTCCGAGTTCCCCATCACAGAATCAATCAAATCCATAGCCTTGAGACCCACGTTTTGAACGTAAACTTTCGATTTCTTAGTACTTTGCTCAAGAATATCTTGGTCCTCTGGTGAACGATCGGACGAGAGAATTTTACCGTTGTTTGTCATAGAGAGCGTTTTTTTGACAAACTCACTTCTACATATTATGGTGTATATTAAATGATTTTGTTTAATAAATTTCCCCTTTTTTGACCGATTAATTGAGGAGAGTATATTTAGCAGGGGTATTTTGGAGATCTGCGAAGTTAATGCACGCCTTATTTTAAGGGTTTTTTACGTTTTGATTTTATTATTCCATGGGTTTTGTTGCACACTCTGGTTTGCACGTTTTATCTTTTATCGACAGTCTGTGTACGCCGTAGCCCGTAGCCAATCCTCGACGTCGCCTTTCGCCTATCATCCTCCGCCATCAAAGACAGTCGTACTATCCTCTGCCCTCGTCGTCTGCCCAAGCCTCGTTCGTGTGTCGTTGTCCGGCCTAGCATGCTTCGCCGTCGTCGTTTGCCCTACGCACACTAGCAACTTTTGCGGTCGCATCTTCTCCGATTGTCCTCGCTGTTGCAATGTCGGACTGCCATTCGATCTAGACGCGTTGCCGGAATGCTCAAGGGGCCGGCGTGGTTCGAGGTAATTGTTTTTTTTTTTTTTACAAGATTGGTTTCAGTGTCTATTTTCGATCAAAAGTTAAGTTTTTTGAACTGGGTTTTTCTTTGTTTAGTAGGGTAAAATAGGGCAAGGATTTTAGTTGTGAATGGTAATTTGGCATTGCCAGAGCTGTGAAAATTGGGAATGGGTGCAGAGAGCTTGATACCATCTGGTAAATGGGTGCAGAGAGCTTGATACCATCTGGTAAATGTTAGAGCCCGCTGCTAAATCTTTCTCCTGAATTTTCTATTTTGCTTGAACTTTGTGCTTTGACCAATTTCTTGAGAATAATTATAGTTGGTGCTGCTTATATCTATTCATTTATGTGTATATGTGCTAATCAGGTATAAATGTGTTATGTTCTATTTTGTTTCATTAATTAATGTTCTACTAATGGTCTATGCAGACACAAATATATACAAGGCTGCAGAAATGGGTGTTGCACAAGCGATCGGGTTGGAGGGGGGCATCGTGATACATTAGTAATTTGACTTGTGTGTGCACAGAACGTCCCACTAGATAGTGCATAGGTGATTAATCCATAATGTTATAAGATTACTAAATGTTTTTTGGGGTATTTTATGTTGGAAAAATAGCACTAAAATGGCATTTTAAGTGGTCATTTTGTGGTATAAATATAGGTGGGTCCACTTTCGATTTTGGGTCGGGTCAAAGTGGATTCGGGTTCTTCGTTCTTAGACGAAGAGATCGATATACTATACGCTCAAAATGGATAATGGGTGAATGAGAAATTGGTTCTCAAAGTAGACCCATTGGAGATGGATTTAAGTGAGGAAAAGCTTATTAGCTTTGTCCCACATTGGTTGGGAATGAAGATTTGCCCCACTATAAATACAAGAGCCTTTTTAAGGCTAATTGACTTGTATGGCATAGAGGCTCTCTCTCGCGCGCAGGGACCTGCAGGCACGAATGTCGTTCGGAAAAGTGGCTGGCCTATGTTCGAGACATCAAAACGAACTGACCTATCGAGAGGTAGTTCGATGTCTCGAAGCTCAGCGGAGTCGACCTCTCGAAGGTCGTTCGCGTGCGAGTGCGATGTCTCGATGCTTCACAGTCCGAACCATGTCTCGCACTGCGACTCCAGTAACCTCTCGAACGTGACGTTTCACCTACTGTGTCCATTCAGAAGTGTATTACAATTTTTAATAAAATATATTATTCCATACGTTCCTATTTGTAATACAATTCTAGATTAAAATTATTTATCGTAATAATACAGTACATATATTTCTCTGCAATGCAATCTATACTATTAATAAAAAAACAATATGCTCAACTTTAACTACCCGCCCAAAACACTCATATACTATTATGGTTTGCATAATATTGCAAAATATGGTAATACAATTCATATTCGTAATACAATTGTACATTAAAATATGGTAATACAATTTCTAATGAGTTAATACCCATTTTGGTCCCTCGACTATAGCGTAATACTTGATTTTGTCCCACAGAATTAAACGTACCCAATTTAGTCCTCTAACTTGTAAAATATACTCAATTTGGTCCTCCGTTACAATTTCCATCCATCAGCCGTTATAAATGGGGGCAAAACCGTCATTTTCAATAATAGTCGAGGGACCAAAATTGGTACTTAATAGTCAAGGGAACAAAATGAGTATTTATTATTATCATCATCATCATCATCATCATTATTATTATTATTATTATTATTATTATTATTATTATTATTATTATTATTATTATTATATTTAATATTGGGACAATGTCTCTTAATTTAGTTTTATATATCAACGCTAGAGGTGTGTAATCTATTAACCGAACCGTTTTAACCAAAGTTTTTAAAACTTTAACCGTTAACCGAATCGAATTGATTTTTTTTTTTGGATTAATCGGTCGGTTAATAGATTAACCAAACTTTTTAAAGCTAAAGTTCTAAATCCTAAAAATAATACCTATAATAATAAATTCAATTAAAATAATACATATAGTAATAAATCTATAAGAAAATATACAAAAATAATATCATAAAAACATTACAAATTTATAGAGATTTTACATATTGGATTATATATTTATTTATTTAGTTATATATATGTTTACAATTTCGGTTAATCGTTCGGTTGACCGACAATTTCGAACCCAATTAACCGTTAATCGAAATTTTAAAAAACCTTTAACGATTAACTGAACTGAAAAAGTTCAATTAAAACGGTTAACCGACACTTTCGAACCCAATTAATCATTAATTGAATTTTTAGAAAACCTTGTACCATTAACCGAACCCAAATTCGAACCCAATTAATTGTTAATCGAAATTTTAAAAAACCTTTAACGATTAACCGAACTGAAAAAGTTCAGTTAAAAACGGTTAACCGACACTTTTGAACCCAATTAATCATTAATTAATTAAATTCGAATTTGGGTTCGGTTAATGGTTCAAGGTTTTCTAAAAGTTGAATTAATGATTAATTGGGTTCAAAAGTGTCGGTTAACTGTTTTAATTGAACTTTTTCAGTTCGGTTAATCGTTAAAGGTTTTTTAAAATTTCGATTAACGGCTAATTGGATTCGAAATTGTCAGTCAATAGAACGATTAACCGAAATTTTAAACATATATATAACTAAATAAATAAATATATAATCCAATATGTAAAATCTCTATAAATTTGTAATGTTTTTATGATATTATTTTTGTATATTTTCTTATAGATTTATTACTATATGTATTATTTTAATTGAATTTATTATTATAGGTATTATTTTTAGGATTTAGAACTTTAGCTTTAAAAAGTTTAGTTAATCTATTAACCGACCGATTAATCCAAAAAAAAATTTCAGTTCGGTTCGGTTAACGGTTAAAGGTTTAAAAGCTTTGGTTAAAACGGTTCGGTTAATAGATTACACACCCCTAGCGTTGATATATAAAACTAAACTAAGAGACATTGTTCCAATATTAAATATAATAATAATAATAATAATAATAATAATAATAATAATAATAATAATATTAATATTAATCATAATAATAATAATAATAATGATAATAATAATAAATACTCATTTTGGTCCCTCGACTATTAAGTACCCATTTTGGTCTCTCGACTATTATTGAAAATGACGGTTTTGCCTCCATTTATAACGACTGATGGATGGAAATTGTAACGGAGGACCAAATTGAGTATATTTTACAAGTTAGAGGACCAAATTGGGTACGTTTAATTCTATGGGACAAAATCAAGTATTACGCTATAGTCGAGTGACCAAAATGGGTATTAACTCAATTCCTAATAAAATATAATCTTCCATACGTTCCTATTCGTAATACAATTCTAGATTAAAATTACTTATCGTAATAATACAGTACATATATATCCATGCGATGCAATCTATACTATTAATAAAAACAATATCTTCAACTTTAACTAACCGCCCAAAACACTCCTATACTATTAAGGTTTGCGTAATATTGTAGAATATGGTAATACAATTCATATTCTTAATATAATTGTACATTAAAATATGGTAATAAAATTCCTAATAAAATATATTCTTCCATAAGTTCCTATTAGTAATACAATTCTAAATTAAAATTACTAATCGTAATAATACAGTATATATATTTCTCTGCAATGCAATCTATACTATCGATACTATTAATAAAAACAATATCCTCAACTTTACCTTCCCGCATAAAACACTCCTATACTAATAAGGTTTGTGTAATATTGTAAAATATGGTAATACAATTCCTATTCGTAATACAATTGTACATTAAAATTTGGTAATACAATTCCTCCTGCCCAAAACACTCATATACTATTAAGGTTTGGATAAAAAAAAAACAACCATATTGTAAAATATGGTAATACAATTCATATTCGTAATACAATTGTACATTAAAATATGGTAATACAATTCCTCCTGCCCAAAACACTCATATACTATTAAGGTTTGGATAAAAAACTATTCGTAATACAATTGTACATTAAAATATGGTAATACAATTCCTCCTGCCCAAAACACTCATATACTATTAGGGTTTGGATAAAAAATAAAAAAATAAAACAAGCCCTATGGTTGATGTTACGAAAATTTGGCATAATTTAACCCGCAAAGCCAACCAATTTTCTGAACGACATTCGTGTCAAGCCTTTTGAAGTTAATTTTGGGATATGATTTGCATCCCTTCCCCCTGCGCGCGAGAGAGAACCTCTATGCTATACAATTCAATATGCCTTAAAAAGACTCTTGTATAAATAGTTGTGCAAACCCACTTCTCAAACCAATGTGGGACAAAAGCTACTTGAAAGCTTTTTCTCTCCATTTTTCTAACTCAAATGGGTCAACTTTGAGAACCAATTTCTCATTCACCCATTATCCGTTTTGAGCATACAATATATCAATCTTTTCATCTAACTATGAATAACCCGAATCTACTTTGACCCGACCCAAATCGAAAGTGTACCCCACATATATTTGTACCACAATATAGCCACTAAAATGTCATTTTATGCTATTTTTTCAACAGTTATTTGTCTAGAGAATATCAACACTCTACGGTTAACCAACAATCACTCAACTGATTATCCTATTACTCCAGGTAAATTTTTCTCTAATATAGTTATACTTACTAAATATCAAAATATAAGTGTACCTCAAGATCTTGCAATAACTAACCAACAAGTAATTATATTAATGATATATAATGCAATGCAAATTATCTACATATTGCATTTATACACTTTTTTTTTGCGAATATTTGTACACTTATTTTAGAACACTGAATTTTGTGATATTTGGTGCATGCAAGGAAGACTCATACTATAGTTTATTTTTCGATTCTTATATGTTATAAATCATAATATCATAAGAAACGGATATTTTGATGAAATATGAAGCATGAGTAGTTCCCCAATCAACGGTTATGGACATCGCATTTCAACAGTTTGGATGGACACATTCCAAAAAGCCATACACTCCATTTGGTAATCTAGAGTGAAGTTTGGATTAACAGTTTAAATATATGATTCATACATTCTGATATATTTTTGTTTATTGCCTGATGCCAGTATGATGATTTGAATTTTAAGAGTATAGAAACAAGCTCGAAACATGCTTATATGCTTGAATGGTCTTACCTCAAAGTTACTACCCACTATCACACAATGCTTTATGTTATATGTTATACTCAAGGTTACTAACTTCTCACAATAGTCAGAGACTTGCTTTATATGTATGAAATATTGACAAAAAAATAGGCTTTAGATGTGAGTTTTACTTATATATACCTGAGAATCTGAAACATTTTGAAATTTAGTGATTGGTAAAAATTAATATGTTTTACAGTTTGACTATCAAAACTAATTTTATGGAAAAAATCACAGAATATTACATGTAGATTATAAAATTAAAATTTCAGTGTCAATATTGTTATGACTTAATGCTTTGATTACATTAAAAGTGATTTTTTAAAATTTCAAGCTCAAGATATGGCACGTTTGACGAGTTGCAGCTGGAAGGTCAGTGATTCGCTCGCCGACTTTAGATGTCGTTGATCAAATTAATCAGTACATGTGCGACATGAATATTGCAAAATGAAGAACATATTTAAGTAGCAACTCTTTGTGTAAGGCAGAATCAGACGGTTAAAGTCTATTAGAAGTACACACTCCTAAATTCTTAAAAAATAGTTTGAGACTGTATGGTTTTCTTAATCATTCATTGACATTAATTAAATGCCGGTGCACATGTTATGTTATAGCGGAAGATACCATCCTCTTAGTCTTTATAATGGTACGCGACTCATCATCACAAGATTGACAGATCACATTGTTGAAGCAAGAATAGTTAATGGGACACATGAAGGAACCAAAGTTCTTATCCCTCGAATGTCTCTCACTCTTTCTAATACGAGATTGCCCTTCAAGTTCCAGTATAAATAATTCTCATTGATGCTTGCATATACCATGACTATCAACAAAAGCCAGGGCCGAACACTAACTCACGTTGGGTTATTGCTGAAAAAAATCAGTTTTTAATCACGGTCAATTATACATGGCTTTGTCCCGAGTCACCCATCCTAATAGCCTGAAAGTGTTAATTAGTTCTAGACGAGGATGGACAAGATTGTGTTGCTACTACCGATGTTATCTACAAAGGGTTTTCAATAATGTGTAAATACAACCGATGATATTATGTATTTTTTTCAAGATGGAAAAATTGCTATATATCTACACAAAAATATATCTTCCATACATATGAGTTAGAATAGCAATTGATTCTCATAATTGAGTTACTAGAGAACGAGCATATTTGCCCAATTTATAAAAATCCTAAACAATGATATATAAAATCTCTAAAATTTCAGCACCGCATGCGTAAATCTACACATTAGCTATTAATTAAGCAATTATTTGCTGGAAATCAAACAATGATAACATCAGAAAACATAATCGATCTAAAACATATCTTCAATTGTACTATATAATATTTGATGTTATAATTTATATAATTATATATCGATCCAAATATTATTAATATATTATAACAAATCCATTCCGTGCATCGCACGGGTGAAAATACTAGTATATATAACTAGTATTTTCGCCCGTGCGTTGCACGGAATGGATTTGTTATAATATTTAAAGAATATTTGGATCAATATACAATTATATATATTATAACATCGAATATTATATAGCGCAATTGATGAAATTGATTGGATCGATTATGTTTTCTGATGTTTTCCTTTGAATTAGAACAAATTGTCCATTTACCCGGGCGTGGATAAATTTTTTATATTATATATTGACATAATAAAAATAAAGATGAAATTATAAAAAATTTT
>CM008334.1:39529573-39540497 GCA_002525835.2 Ipomoea batatas | reverse complement strand
GAGGAATATTACATCTACTTTCACTTTCTACTCTATTTTTTACTCCTTACTAAGGTGTTGCGTTCTAATAATTAATCCAAAAACATAATATAATGGACAAGTGCCTTTATTCTTTCACTTTTCTTTGGCTATGTTTAGCAAACCTAGCTGAAAAACTAGTTGAAAGCTGAAAAGTAGCTAAAAGTTGAAAAGCTATAAGCTCGAAGTTGAAATTTGAAGAGTTGTTATGCTTAAAAGTGTTTGATAAAATTAAATTTTTGATAAGCTGATAAATTTAAAAAGACTAAAAATGGCATATTCATAAAATTTAAATAGTTTTAAATTTAAATAGGTTTTTTTACATATTAAAATATAAAATAATGAAATCAATATACGTAGTATTTTAATAAAATATAGAGTAAGAACATATATATGAAAATGTATAAAGTAAAACAAAATATTTATAGTTCATAAAATTAGTTCATACAAAAATTAATATTCAATTGAAATTAACTACAATCAAACATATTTAATGCCAAAAGAATTTTAATTAGGATGGATAAAAGATGTCATTTATTTAAAATAATAAAGATAAAGATAGAAAAAAGTTAAAAAGCTACTAACTTATTTTGAGAACATTACCAAACAGAGCTTATAACTTATTAGTAGCTTAAAATAAGCTATAATTATAAGCTCCTAAATAAGCTCTCTCAAACAAAGCCTTTATTTAATAAAATTTATATATGTAATGAGAGTTCTACTCTTTGAGTTCTACTGTTTGAAATTTTGATTAACTAATATATAGTCCGTGTATATAGCTCTGCGAGTATGGGACCTAAGAGAATGAAAGATTTGAATGCTTGACGGGACTACTCTGTGAGTATGGGACATAAGAGAAGGAAAATTATTGCTAATTGAATCAAGTGCGAAGCAAAAATATTCTGATAAAGATGTTTCTCGGTAATATCATCATGACTCTCGAAGTCATGTGCTGTAGCAATACCAAACCAAATAAGCTAGATTGAATTACCTGAGATGTCTGTGCCCATAAGAAACAGCCAAGCCACCAATTAATAGTAATAGAACTCTGCGCAAAGTTTCCTCCCGTGATATGAGTTATTACCCCTTGATCGCTTATACTGCCCCAAACATCTGACTACATTTTCCAACTGAAATGGAATATTACTACCGAAATGGAATTGTACATCCAAAATAGGCCTAAAAAGAAATGATCCCAGGCTAATACTTGACATGTGCCCCCTCTTCCAGGTCCATCACAAGAAAAACGAAAACCAAGATTTGCTTTATCCGGTATCAAACGGGAACTACGAGCAAATAGAACACCTTTCAAGAGTATCAATACCGTCGTCACATGAATCGTAAATGCATGAATGTGATGTACCAAGAAATCTGCGGTTCCTAATGGACCCATTGCTACAAAATCACCACCCCTCAAGTTAATATGGTGCTTGCTGTTGCACCAGGAGCTGTTGCACTTGGTGCTAAAGCATGTGTGTTTTGTATCCATTGAGCAAAAACGGGTTGTAATTGTATAGCGGCATTTGAAAACATATCTTGAGGATGCCTTAAAGCGCTCATAGTATCATTATGAATATACAAACCAAAACTGTGAAAGCCTAGAAACATACATGCCCAGTTGAGATGTGATATGATTGCATCACGATGTCTAAGGACACGATCCAATAGACTGTTGTATTGAGTAGTTGGATCTTAGTTTCGTACCATAAAAATGGCTACATGCATGCGCAGCAGCACCAACTATAAGAAATCCACCAATCCACACGTGATGTGTGAATAATGACAGTTATGTACCATAGTCAGTAGCCAGATATGGATAAGGGGGCATGGAATACATATGGTGAGTGAAAGCATATAATACAAATAGGACTAACCTCCTGCCATAGTTGTCATTAGGATTGCCTTGGTTGATGATGTTGAATGTTTTGGTAGTGGTAGGATTTTTGCAGAGTGTCTCTCACTTATTCTCAGGTTTTAGTATAGATGGTGTATGAATGTCAGAGATAGTAACTTGAGTAGTGGGGGACCATTGCTTATATAGCCCATAGAACCATCAATATAGGCTTTGTAACGGTTTCTGTTGCAACCGTTACATGGCACCACGGAATGGCCTATTGAAGGCCATAACTTGCACTAATAATGTTTGTCCTTAATGGAAAACTGTTACATTCTCCCACTTGGTGCAAGTACAAACTCAAAGAAAACAAAAAACATGAACTATAGAGATACACCCTCTTAATATGAGTAGCATCTACTATAATCACAATGTAATTTGTTCTCTAAGCATTTCTTGTGGTAATAGAAAACTTAATGTATAAACTTTATGTTTATTCCAGAACCAAGAATATATATATTTTCTCAACAAAATATGTGCACAATACAATAATGAGAAAATATCTGCATGCTTTAAGAATTTCATATAATAACTGAATGTATACAAATTTTACAAAGTGGGCGCAAGTCTCATTTTCTCAACAAAATCCCTAAACTTGAATGGTGGTATGCCTTTAGTCAGCGAATAAACAATCATCAACTCAGTGCTTATGTGCTCAATGACCACTTTCTTATCCTTAACACGCTCCCTAATGACTAAGTACTTGGTGTCGATATGCTTACTTCGACTTCTACTCTTATTGTTTTTAGTCAGGAAGACCACAACAGAGTTGTCACAATAAACCTTTAACGACTTAGAAATAGAATCCATAATTCTATGCCCTGAAATGAAATTCTTAAGCCATACACCTTGAGATGTAGCCTCAAAACAAGAAACGAACTCAACTTCCATGGTTGAAGTGGTGACAAGAGTTTGTTTAACACTTTTCCATGAAATAGCTCCACCGGCCATAATGAAAATGTTTCCCGAAGTTGATTTCCGAGAATCAACGCAACCGGTAAAGTCCGTGTCAGAGTACCAAACAATGTCCAAAGTGTTCATCTTCTTGAAAACAAGCTTATAATCCTTGGTACCCTTGAGATGCCTCAAAACCTTCTTTGCAGCTCTCTAGTGGTCTAAACCCAAATCACTTTGATATCATCCCAGCATTCCAACAGCAAAGGCGATGTCCGGCCTAGTACAGACTTGAGCATACCCGAGACAATTGACAACCGAAGCATAGGGAATATTCTTCATGGACTCTCTTTCAAAATCATTTTTTGGACACTGTTCCAAACTGAATTTATCACCTCTCACGATAGGAGCTAGACTCGGTGAACAATCCTTCATCCGAAATCTCTCTAAGATTTTGTTGATATAGGTTTCCTGCGATAATCCCAAAATGCCTCCGGATCTATCCCTATGGATCTTTATGCCAATGACATAAGATGCATCGCCCATATCTTTCATATCAAAGTTCTTAGAAAGGAATTGTTTAACCTCGTGCAACATTCCCTTATCATTTGATGTAAGCAAAATATCATCCACATATAAAACAAGAAAACAAATTTTACTCCCACTTATCTTTTGGTATACCATTGGCGGGAGGCTTGCTTTAAACCATAAATGAGAGGAGGGAGTAGGACGAGAGGAAGGACCAGGGTCATGCCTATCTCCCCCCTTGTTGGCATTATCTGAGGAACGACCTGCTAGGCTGCTACTACTGCTTGAGGAAGGGATCGAATCAAGTCTGAGAGTTCTCTCAAGTCTTCGCAAAGTCGTAGTTGATTATGTCTAAGGACAAGTTAACTCTCGAGAGTGTGATCTGATTTCTCGACTGCAAGGGCAACCTTCCCTTTGATGAACTCTTAGGTGCCCTTAATATCCTACAAAGCTTTCCACAAGCCTGCTAAGCCAGTCATAACTTTACCCAAAATTCGGTGAATATGGGTCACCAACATCGATTTTTTTAACCGACATCATATCATTTATTTACTATGTCTACAGTATCGATGTCGACAGAAAACCAATGTTAAAATTGTCAAAAAATCGACATTAAAAGCTTTATTTGTAGTAGTGTAAGTTTGGATTGGGTGTGAGTTTTACATAGATCACCCAAATAAAATTTGAAAAATATTAAATGTTTTAACTTTAAACTTTAGTTTTCAATGAATGAAATGTATTTGAAATTTTGATGAACATTTATCCACCTTTGACGGGATGTTTTATAGTGGTGTGAAGGTGTGGTGGATGGAAAGGTAGATCTTGAATGAAATTCCCGAGTGTGGTTCTCTACGGGTGGTAAATTTGGAAGAAAAGAGAGATGTAAGTGAGTCAACAAGCTAGGGAATTCAAGCTTATCACTTACCGAATTCAAAGTCAGCATTCTGTAACAAAGTAAACGAGAGAAAGAGTGCAAGAGTAAAGGAAAGTAAGCAAGTAGAAATCAAGTAGAGAGAAATGGGTGGTAGATCAATAGTAAGTAATAAAAGAAATATATTTGTTATAGATAATAACACTACTACAGAAATCACTTACAACGTTGGAGATATAATGTCGATTTTTTACAAAACTGACGTTAATTTTTTTTTAAAAATTTCATTTTTTTATAAAGACATATAAAGTCGGTTTAAAAAAAAACCGACATTATATTTCATTAAAAATAAAAAGACATATAAAGTCGGTTTTTTTTTAAAAAAAAACCGACGTTATATTTCATTAAAAATAAAAAAAAATGAACAAAATATACGACATTGGTTTACCATATACCCGATGTTGTAACGCAATAATTTAAATAAATAAATAAATATAGTATACGGCATCGGTTGTTTAACAAACCAACGTCATAAACATTTCAAAAAAATAAAAGAAATTAATAACTATGCGACATTGTATAGTTATAAGTATTTTCTTTTCTTTAGGCTACAACATCGGTTCTATGTAGAACCGATGTCTTAACCGTTATTTAAAAAAATAACTAAGTATATGACGTCGGTGTTGATATAACCGACAACGTATACGTATTTCAAATGAATAACACCTTTGTTTCTAACAAAAACATCACACTTGTTCTCAAAATACCTCCGTTTTAGTCTCAAAAGACCGTTGTCATCGTTGCCACAGTTCTCGTCGCAACAGTTGTTGCTATCATCTCCACGACGTCGTCGCTGCCGCAACCGCCGTCCCTTCCTCTCGTCACCACAACTGCCGCCCCAACCGGTCTCTCTCTCACTTAGGAACTCCAACACCGACAAGCATTATCGCCGTCCTTTCTTATCGTCACCCCAACCACCATCACCGCGCCATTACCGTCGCCACAACCACCATCGTTGCACCATTACTGCATGCTTCCACCTTCGTCGACCGCACATGCCACTACCTAGACCATCGCACGCCTCCGCCGCATGGTAAATCATATTTTCATTATTTATTTCAAATTTTTGTTTATTTGTTTATTTTGAATTTTATTTTATTTATTTCAAATTTAAGTTAAATTTTTTATATTATATATTAATATATATGTTGATTTAGGGTTATTTTGGAATCTTATTAAATATGGAAAATCTTCTAATAATCCATTATGTTCACATGCATATCTAATTTCTACCATACCAAGGTTAAAATTAACAAAATATCTACTTTTTGTGTATTAACAAAAATATCTACTTAATAAACAAATTAAGGTTTATAATAATTTTTTTTTTGAATACTACTAACTCTATTACAATGCAGTATCTCTTCATAACTACTTTCTCAACCTATTGAAGCCGTATAAAGGGAAGGGTTTGATGCCACTGGACCACAAGGTCCTTGGCAAAGTTTATAATAATAATAACACACTAATAAGTGAATATTAGACAGTGATGTTTGTGTATGTTTATATGAAAATATATTAAACCATTTAATGTTATTATTATTATTATTATTATTATTATTATTATTATTATTATTATTATTATTATTATTATTTTCAAATTATATTTTCATAAGAGAAATAATAATAATAAAAGCAAAATAAAAAAAATTATTAAATTGATCAATCGTGTGGTTAAATGATTTTAGTTTAAATAATAAACTTTCGGCTTTCCCTTCTACATTTGGTGATTAGCCACACTATGGTTTATGTTTATTTATGTTTAACTTGTTTTGTTGATGGTCTAAGTTGTTTATTGAGATTAATTGTAATATTTATTAGTTTGACCAATTGTGAATTTTGAATATCAAATTGTGGGAGAAGTTCTGAAAATTGATGTGAATTGTAAAATTGTACAAGTTTGGGTGGAAAATTAAAAAAATATAATTAATAAATTAAAAGAACAACAAACGAGTTCGGGTTTTTTAAGAAAATCGATGTTGTATATCAAATTTTGTAAAAAATAAAAAATAAAAAATAAAAAATAAATGATGTTAGTTTTTTATAAAAACTATCATCATTTATTTTATTTTTATTTTCAAAAAAATAAGCATATGACGTCGATTTTTCTTAAAAACCAATGTCATATGCTAATTTATTTAATTTAATTATACGACGTTGGTATTACTAAAACCTGACATCGTTTATTAATTTTTAAATTTTTTTAAAATATACAATGTCGATTTTTTTTTTTTATATAAAAAACGGATGTTGCATATTAATTTCAAAAATTTTAAAAATATACAATGTTGATTTTTTTAACCGACATCATATCATTTATTTACTACGTCTATAGTATTGACATTGACGTAAAACCAATGTTAAAAGTGCAAAAAAGTCGACGTTAAAAGCGTTATTTGTAGTAGTGTAATTTTGGATTGGCTGTGAGTTTTATATAGATCACCTAGATGAAATTTGAAAAAACAATTCAATGTTTTAACTTTAAAGTTTAATTTTCAATGAATGAAATGTATTTGAAATTTTGATGAACATTTATCCACCTTTGACGTGATGTTTTATAGTGGTGTGAAAGTGCAGTGGATGGAAAGGTAGATCAGCAATGAAATCCCCGAGTGTCATTCTCTAAGGGTGGTAAATTTGGAAGCAAAGAGAGATGCAAGTGAGTTAACAAGGGAATTCAAGCTTATCACTTACGGAATTTAAAGTGAGCATTGTGTAACAAAGTAAACGAGAGAAAGAGTCCAAAAGGTAAAGGAAAGTAAGCAAGTAGAAATCAAGTAGAGAGAAACGGGTGTAGGATTGCTCCTTCGTTGCAAATATGCATTTTAGTGTCTAAGGTATGAGTTGTGAGATTGTGAATCTTGTATTTCAATGGAAGTGTTTAGCAATGCCATAGCTATTTCGGTTTCTACAGCCTATCATAGGGCAATGTAGCACCCGACTGTCAACATGTCTCTATGAGTGTAATACCCACTATCTTAGAAATGAAAATATATCTATGTTTATTAAATGAAGTCAACAAGTCAAAGTTTTTTAAAATTTGATATTGGATAAATTACTAAATTACCCTTCCTTACCCTTAAAGGTTAAGGAATCACTTGGTCTTGGATAAATATTTAATTTGGAAGAAGATAAGGAGAGTTGGCTAGTGAGATAAGGGATGGAAAATTCTTGAAGCTTTGATCTCCATCCTCTTCAAGCTTAGGTCTCAAGTTGTTGGAGTATTCTAGGTAAGTTTGACCTACATATTTCACTCTTTTTTATTTGGGTTTATCATTGGAGTCCTAAGATTGATGTTTTGAAAATATTAGGGAGTTTGACAAGGAGTTATTGGGTGAGCTAATTAAACAGCTAAGATTTGGATGTTTTAGGTAAGTGGTTAACTATTCTCTCCTTACTTTGCAAAACTCATAACCTATTTTGGAATCTCTACTACTTTGAGTACCCATTTTAGGGTTAGTTTGATTTAAAAATATTTTGAGCTTTTGATATAGTATGACTCAAGCTATTTATGATTGTTAAAGTGTGATTTCACTATTATTTGATTTATGTGTGATTATTATTATGATATGTTGGTGGACAACTTGATTAAAGATATCCTTGGGCATGCCAAAGTATGGATTTTATGAATAATCGAACATGACTATTTTTTATTATAATTGTATATTTGTATGTGTGATTTGTACTAAGGGGTTTTGCCCTAAAAGAGGATCAAGTAATTTATTTGACAATTATTAGTTTATGATGTCATTTTTGTTTTGCCAAGTTATGAGTTATACGGATTTCATATTACTTTTGGATATATACTTTGTTATGTGATTTTAAGGAAATGATTTTTGCTACAATGGGCTATTTGATTATAAGAATTATTTTGAATGTTTGACCAAACTCATGAGGCATTCTACATTTTGTTGTTTATTTTGTTCGGTTTGGAACGTTCATAATTGCTCATTCCGAATTGTCGAGCTTGACTCATTCCAAATCGTCAAGTCTTTACTTTTGAATTGTTTGTTGGAACATTCCATCCGGCTCATTCTGAACCGTCGAGCCTGACTCATTCTAAATCGTCGAGTCTTTTTAGACCATTATGCCGATAATGGCCTGTGCCACAATGTATAATGGTGGTTGTAGGTTGCCAATGAATCATGGGTTAAAGAATGATTTGATCTTTTGAAAGTATTGTGTTATGAAATAATGTTGATGCCCATGTAGCTAAAGCTAAAGTTTCTATTTTGGGGAACTTGTCTATAGTACAATGGAATTATATTATGACTTCGATATAGTTTGAAGATTGTGATTTGCATCTATTAATTACTCTAAAGATTATTTTATTTTATTAAGGTTACTTGATCCGGAGTTGAGAAGAGTATCACTTACTAGGCATTAGCCCATTAATTGTATTTCCTCATGTTTTAGAGTAGTTAAGGAGTACACTTGTAAATAACAATAGTATAAGTGGTGGGATCTTGAAGGTGACTTTTGAAACTAGGAGACTTAGTCCTAGTATTGGAGCTTATCATGGATTTTGTTTGTGTTGGATAATACCTTTAATTTGACCCTTTGTATTTTTGGTAACCTATTATGTTTGGTTTTTGGTGCTTGTAATGTATTTTGGACATACTACTCTTGATTGTAAATATTTAATAGTTGTGAATTAATGAGTTTTTGGGAAGAACTAGTTCTTTATATTTTGAGGTATGTATTGTTAGACTTCGTATTGTTACAGGTTTTCATGTAACAATACGGTCGGGTCATGTAATAGAAGTGGGGCGTGACAATGAGTAAATTCAACAAACACCTAGTCTACACTTTATCCCGGGCTATGCCCTCTCGGATCTAAGACGAGGATTGCAAATGGAATCAAGGCTATCTCACACTAATAATCTCTTGTCTAGAGTGATGAATTCTAGGCTATTCGTGAAGTCGGGCCCTACTCCAAGAATTCAATACAAACCATCCATTTCCAACATGAAATTACACAATCATTACAATCACAACTCCAAACAATCAAATCAACATCACACTTATCAAAATTGCAACAAATTCACAATCCTAATCCTAGATATTTAGCTACTCATGTTTTTGGATTGCAAACACATGAAATTGAAGACAAGAATATTGTAGGAGAGATTGGAAATAAGAAATTGAAATGAAAGATGTTACCAATCTTAAATCCAAGATGAATTAAAATCAATAATTGATTTATTAATCATTGCGGTTAAAAATCACATTACTTATTTATTTCGCTACAAGAAAAATTACGAATCGCGATGAAAACATCATGACGGAACATAATCCGTTTTCGATTCGCGATGGTTTTTGTAACAGAACGTGTTCTGTCACGATTTTACGTCGGAAATAGTGACGGAATTTAATTCCGTAGCAATTTTTGGCGCAAAGTGAGAAACAAATTTGGGAAATTTGGTGCCCACATTTTGGTGGCGGATTTTGCGACAAAATTAAGTTTTGTCGCCATAATGGCGACGGAAAAAGCAACAATCGATGGTTCCAACGCTATTTTGCGACAAAATCAGCGTCGAGAATAAATTCTGTTACGATATTTGGTGCAAAGTGGAAAATATTCCCACGTAATCTTTGCACCAAGGAATTGACGATGGAGGCTACGACAGAATTGCGGCGAGTAATTTTTCGTCGCAAAATATTTAAATTTTAAATTAAAGTTTATTTTTGCTACATAATGAGATGATAGAATCAATTTCGTTGCCAATATGTTGGCACGTTAGTGACAGAAAATGCGACGCCCTACATGGCTATCGCGCTATGACGATGGAATCAGCAACGGAAATTAGTTATGTTGCGTTGTTCAGTGCAAAGAGAGATTTGGCGTTTAAGTTTAGCGGCGGAACTTGGGAAGATCGTTCTTTCCGTCACTAAGATATTTAATTTTTTAAGTGAATCAATTCCGTCGCCAATATGTGTAACCCCTCGGTTTTTACGACAAAGTTAAGATTCGAGAATAGCGATATAAATTTTTTTTAGCTATAACATTTAAGAGAAGACTATTCGGTGCTTGAAATAATTTTTCTCCTAAGGATTTATTATCAATAAGTTGCGAACTACGTATCGGTTACAAACCGAGAAAATTTTAAGGACGTAGATTCAATTCGGATTTTCCAGAATTAGGATTATTAAGTATCATGCGATTAGGCCCGAATTTTAATTGGTTCAAGAGAATATCTAAGTGGACCGTAAGGGATAAATTGTTACAGACTCTGAACATAAATTTGGCGGAAGACCGGAAAATTTCCAAAATTGGCGTTTTGCGACGGGAATATTTTTACGATAATTTTGGTATTAGAATTTTTCCCGAATTAAGTTATGATCCTCCGAACATTCATCTGATTTAAGCTTAAACTGGTCAATTAGACTAATGTCTTCATAAGGGATTAATAGGGTGTTGACATGTGGCAAGTGAATCCAAGCTTGGATTGGGCATTTAATGTGGCATTAATGAGGTATGGAGGCAAATCTAGACTAAGATTGATCATTTAATGTGGCATTTATGAGGTGCACTTGTTACTTGATCTTCAAGAACAAAATCACACAAGATCACTCATCTCTCTCTTACTCCCCATCCCATTTTCGAATCACACCTTAGAGAAAGAAGAAGAAGAATTATTCTAAGTCTTCATTGTGAT
>CM008334.1:39449198-39469755 GCA_002525835.2 Ipomoea batatas | reverse complement strand
TCTCTAAAACTGATACTGTAAAAAGGGATTTGCATATGCAATTCAATTCTTGCAAGCAACTCAACGGACAGCTCGATTCAAGTCGAAGGCGAGGGTGGCGAACAGGGAGTGCTTGCAGAGGTGGTGGTGGGGGGTTGTGTCGGCGGAGGATAGGCAATTATGAGAATTTACATTAGGGTTTGGGCGGATAGACTTTGAGGGGTTAGGAGAGGGAAAGGGAGGAGAAAGGTGCCATGGCTAGGAGGAGAACAGTCCTTATACCGTGGACCATGGTCCGCAATGCATTGTAGACCATGGGTCATGGTTGATACTGCAGGTATGTTGAACTGATACTGCAGTTGTGTTGAATGGATGAACGACCTCTGTTTCACGTAACTGCAGTTTCCTTTTAACACAACTGCAGTATCTTTTCAACACAACTGTAGTATCCGTTCAACACAACTGCAATATCAGCCATGACTACGGTCCACCATATAATTTGCCGGAGGAGAAGAGCATCCCTGAAAGACAAGTTGAAAAAAAAAAACATAATTAGCCTCCACGTGAGCAAGGTAACCCCGGAAGAGAGGGGAGGATACCGGCTAATAGGTGAAATCGAACACATTTGGCTTCTTGAATGGTGCAATTACACTTTTTTTTTTGTTTGGTGGGCTGATTACACTTTCACGTTTCGTTTAATGACTAATTTAACTCTTATATATATATAAAGGGTGAGATGAGGTGGCATGGAGGGAGAGGGGCAGTTGCCCCCACTACCCAATCTAGAATCTAGATCGAGTGTGGCATTCTCTCTATCATAATTTCGTTACTGTATGTTTCATTAGTTGGACTCCATTATTAACTTACAGTAGCTACCATGAACGGCATGAACATTGTCAGTGACTTAGTTACAGTATCAGTGGAAAAAACCTTTTTCCAGCATAATCACTAACCACAGAAGACAAAAGTACACAAAAAGGGACATCAACAAAGCCAAAATTGCCACATCCATAAAACTGAATAGTCAAAATACAAAAAAAAAAACACATTTTGCAATCTATGAATAATGCTACTGAGATGGTAGCTAGGCCTCTAGCAATATCTGATTTATACTGCTTAATTCTTGTTTATCAAGTTACACTATATATATATATCCTCTTCTTTTCGATCTACATCTTGTTCAAAGCCAGTGCAAGATCGCGAAGTTCCTCAAATGCATCCATAGTTTCTGCATCAAATCCTCCAGCAAACTGCATATATATAATAATAATGATCCACAAGCTAAGGTACAATCTCAAACATACCAATATATGCTGCACTCAAGAAGAGAGGTTATGAAAGTAGTAAGTAGTACAAACCTGATGAATTCTGAAAGCAAATCTCACACCTTGGAGTAGCATATAGTCCATGGAAGTATCTTTATCTGATGGCCCCTTCGATTGAAGTTCCATAGCCACCCTCTTCATATACATTCTCGCCAGCTTCACCGACCCTAACTTTATCTTTCATATTCATTGCAACTTAATTAGTCAATAACAACTCACTCTGCAAATTATACTTTTAATTAGTTTAATTTCCAGCTAAAAAAGCTTAAGATCTAAATCCATTTTTAGACATTGGAGATGAAACAGGCTTGCATCCATGCAGAATAGCAAGTATAGAACCTGCTCAATGGCGTAAGTAGAGCTTATTTTAGAGCTTATAACTTATTTAAGCTAAAAAAAGCTCTGTTTGGTAAAACATGAGGAGTTTAAAGTAATAGTGTTTTAAAATAAATTAGTAGCTACTAGCTTTTAAGCTAGGTATGGCAAAAGCTAATCTTTGAGATGGGAATCAACAACCAAACCTTGCTTAATATCCCATTGTCTTGCATCCAATTTGTGGGAATTTGGAACTCCTTGCAATGGCGGATTAATGAATCTCTCGAGCGAAGAAGACTATACACAGTGCGCTCCATCCTTCAAAGTTCAAAGGAAAATAAAGAAATATCTAGTCACCATTAACCACAAGCGCGGGATCACAAAGTATTTGGAATCATAAGGAAAATAAATCTGATGTTATAGACGACAGACAGGCCGGGATTCAAGATCTTACTTCTCAGACAAAGCAACCATTTCTTCAGTGCAATATCACATGGTAATCTAGGATCATCCTTGTAATGTGAAACTTCATTCTCCAACTTCTTTAAATCTCTATATCCAAATGCTGCCTCGCGTAATGTATCAGCTTTACTCTCTGGCCAATCGAAGTGCTTTAGGACTGCTCTTTCATCCTCCTTTCAGTACACAAGAAGCAATGAAGCATAAAAAAATAAAAGAGATTATAAGAAAATTAATTTTCTTTTAAGGTGAGTCCCCCTCAAAAGAAATGAACAGTGAATTGTGTAGATTTAGCACTTGCTTAAGAGAGGATAATCAACTCCATCACTTACCAGAAAGCAAAGTTCATCATCAAGCCATTTCACAAATGCAACAACATGTTCAATGTCCAAGAATGTTGCATTGTTGACCTCTCTTATCAGGGAGTTCACAAATTCGCCTTGAGTCTCAACATCTGCCGTTATCTATACATAGAAAATTATCAAATTTGGGCATAAAATTATGAGCTGATCAAGAGCTATTGTGGAATGAGTGTTGCTTGTTTGCATCTTTGTTGTGCAGATTGGTCGTAAAGAAAAATCTCAGCTACATGTAGAAAGGGAAGGAAAGAACTCACAGCGAGCAAATATGATGATCGGTTTGCAATTTCACCAATCATGCTACTACGAACATCTGCAACATTTGAGACATCACAAACGCCATTTAAAGAGTCCTTTCTTGAGTCTCTTTTCATGAGAGAATGATAAAACTCAACTACTTGTGGAGCTCGTTGCACTGTTCCTGATGTACAACTTCTAACCATAATTTTTAGGGGAGGTGGGGGTAGGGGAGCAGGTGGAGGAGGAGGAATTTTAGCACAACTTTCCTTCTTCTGTTCACTGCAAATAGCTGGTGAAGTGCCACATATTTCGCTTGATCTATTCAACTTTGAGACTCGGACACTCATTGATCTTCAAAGACTCCACCCTACTTAAGAGGTGATGTGGCACTGTCTTAAGTTTCCTGCAATAACTTAGTACCAATTCCCTGATGCATGGCATTATTATTATTGTTGCTTCTACTTTGAAGTCTTCCCACTCCTCCCACCCTCGACACCCGTGGAACTCCAATTTCTTCAGCTTTGGAAACGCAACACCACCTACTTCTGCTACTCCCAAAAACTCACTCCCTACATATCTTAGCTCTTTCATTACCGCTATCAAAAGAGTCTCCAGAGAAGGCAGTTTGCCTAATGGAGGCAAAGATGAACAATTTAAGCACCCATCGATTTGAAGACTCCGTAGATTATGAAGGGACAGTGTAATCCAGGAAGGGAAGTGGGTTCCTCCGTACCAATTAAGTTTCAAGGCTTGCAGTTCCAGAGGTGGTTTCAGAGCATCTATTCCCTCACTCACCGGACAGTCTTCTATGGTCAAAGACTCCACCCTACTTAAGAGGTGATGTGGCACTGTCTTAAGTTTGGTGCAAGTAATTAGTTGCAACTCCCTGATGCATGGCATTATTATTATTGTTGCTTCTTCTTTGAAGTCTTCCCACTCCTCCCACTCGGAACAATCGTGGAACCGCAATTTCTTCAGCTTTGGAAACGCAACACCACCTACTTCTGCGACTCCCAAAAACTCACTCCCTACATATCTTAGCTCTTTCATCTCCCATATCAAAAGAGTCTCCAGAGAAGGAAGTTTGCCTAATGGAGGCAAAGATGAACAATTTTTGCACCTCCTGATTTCAAGAATCCGTAGATTAAGGGACAGTGTAATCCAGGAAGGGGAGTGGGTTCCTCTGTACTCAATAAGTTCCAAGGTTTGCAGTTCAAGAGGTGGTTTCAGAGCTTCCATCACATCTATTCCCACATCGACTCCCCGACTGAAATCCAAACACAATTTTTTGATGTGCTTCTTGTTTCTCAATTCTGCTTTCTCCGCTTCCTCCACATCTGCTGCGTTATTTAGATCGCACAAAAAAAATATGGACAGCTCCCCTTTGAGTTGGTTCAGCTTCTCCATGTATCCCAACTTACACATGGATTTCCCCACCTTAAACTCACTTAAACTACAAAGCTGAGTTAGCTTTGCGATGCCTTGGGGAATCATCTCCAGCCTCTTGGTGCCACTAATGTCAAGGTGTCTCAAGTTTATCAAATTGCCAATCCCTTTGGGTAACTCTTCCACTTGTTCACAATAACTTAAATCAATGTACCTTAACTCAAGCAAATTTACAATCCCTTCAGGTAGTCTAGAAAGGCGCTCACATCTTTTGAGAACTAAAGTTTGCAAGTTCTCCAAAGAACAAATTGTATCGGGCAACTTCTCTACTTTGCTCCAACTTAAATTAATGTATCTTAGTTGACTCAAATCTCCAATCTTATCAGGTAGTCTAGAAAACTGTATACAGTATTCAAGATCTAAAGTTTGCAAGTTATATAATGAACAAACTTCATCAGGTAACTCCTCTACATTGTTCCAACTTAAATTAATGTACCTTAGATGAAGCAAATTTCCTATCTTCTTTGGGAGTTTTTGCAACTTACAACCATACAATCTTAATACTCTCACAGATTTCAGACCATTGAACAAATCAAGAGTAAGTTGTGCGGGGGGAAAAAGGTCTTCAACAAAAAAGCTACGAAGTTTTCCAATATCACAAATGGAAGGGAGATTCATATTCTTACCAGTCTGCCATGACCGAAGATGACGTAGATTTTTAAATTCAACCTTATCCTCATGCTGGTCAATACTGTAGCATTCATTTCTAGTAAGAAACTGGGCAAAATCATGCACTATGTCATGCATTTTGCAAGATTTGATAATGTTGGAATCCATGTCATCTTTCTTCAAATCTTGGAAGAAAGAGCGCATTGCTAAACCCCCAAATAACTCCCTGCCTTTTGATTCCGTCATCACATAACCTTGTGCCATCCAAATTCTGATGAGCTCATCTATCTCTATTTCATAATCTTTGGGAAAGACAGCATAGTATGCGAAGCATTGCTTCATCTTTGGGGTCAAATCATTGTAGCTTAGATACAAATGAGGGTAGAGGTTTGTTACCACTTCCTCCAACTCCCAAATTTTATTGTTTAAAACATTTTGCCAAGCATCTCTAGTGTCTTTAAAACATAGCAGGCTTCCCATGACCCTAGCAGCCAGTGGCAGTCCTTTGCACTTTTGAGCAATTTTCTGACCAATATCTTTCAGTTTCTCACAATCCTCTTCCCTTCTCCCGGAAAATGCTATCCTGCTAAGCAACAACCAAGCNTGATTCGTTCTTGTGTCTTAGCAATGAAGCCTCAGCTTTGATCTTCTCAACATCATTCTCCTGATCAACAAAAGCAGTAAAATGTGTTCTCTTCAATTCAAAATTTCAACCAAAGGAACATAGGATGGCACAATGGCAGCATTGCTTTTCATCAGCACAAGGCAAGAAACAAAAATATCATACTTTCTCATCCCTCTACAAGACTGCAACTTCCCAATATAAAGGTAGCATTTTTTATACTCAGATAACTAAAGAACACTAGTAATTAACTATTTGTTTTTTGTTTTGTTTAGACCACGACTCCACGAGATGTCCTGAATAGACCTTAACTATAAGAGTAACCTTTAAGGCCCATACCATACTCAGAATAATCCTCAATTCGCAATGAGCAACTCACAGCCTCTCTAAGGGATGAGAATGTAAGATCACTCACGCAAACCAAGCTGGGTACTTGTAATTAACTATTTGACAATGAATTAATCAATTGTAAATTCTCTTAAAAATGTTGGAAATGAATTTTTGAAAAAATAAGAAGCAAACAAGTAGTTGTACCTCAGAAACTTTTGGTGTTGTCAATAGCTGAGATTCAATAGAAGAAAGCCTGCAAGAAAGATCTCTCTTCTGAAGCTGAAGCTCCTTGTTCAAACGCCTGAGCTCAAGAACTTCCATCTCCAAGCCAGTCAAATCTCTGTTCTTATCCCTCTTAGATAACTCCTCAGAAAGGTTGCCCTTTTCGTATTCCAATGCCTCCACTCTCTTGACGAGGCCATCAATTTCGTTACCCTTCAGCTCAATCTCCCTCTCGAGCTTCATCTTGCTCTCCTTAGACTCCTGGAGCAGGCTCCTCAGGTGGTCTATTTCCAGGAATAAATCGCGAGAGCCCGAAGATTTTGTTCTCTGGGGATGAACCTGCGTGGCAGTCACCGAACATGATAAATCTCCCATCAGAGACCTCTTCGCCCTTGATTGAGAGTTCACAATGTCGGAGCTCGCCAAGGGTATTTTCTTGCTCTGCACTGTTATCTGCGGCTTTGTTTTCTTTTCCCCTGACAATCCCTTCACAATCTGAGACCCCCATGAAGACTTCACCTTTGGAATATTACCATTTCCTTTAACATTACCCTTCAAAGCCTGGTTTTGATCAGCAAATTTTGACGTCGTTTTCACTCTATTTTCAGTTGGGTTCTCCTTCCCCATTGCCATCAAATCCTATCCCCGAAACCCAACAAAATTGCGATTACAAACTCCAAACTTCCTTAAATTGTGCTTAGAAAGACAATTCGTTTCTTGACAGGAGACCAAGAAATTAGTCCAAAAAGCCCAAGGCTGAAGCTTTCCACTCTAAGACATGAAATGGGAGCTAAATTGGAAGGTGGAGTTCGAGTCTAAAAGCATAAAAATTGAAACTTTGTGATCTTGAAAAAGTTAATTAGTTTCATCACAGGACGCTCCTCATCCAACTTTTGATAAGACAATCATATGCAAGTTTTAAAGGCTCACAGTATGACAGTAAAAGTGAAGGCTCGGATTTTGAGGTTCCATTGAAGAAACTTGAAAGAGAGAGAGAGAGAGAGAGAGGGCTTGTATTACTACTTCCGGGTTCTATGATGCTTGGGAGATTAAAACATGGCAGTGTGTCGCGACTTTCTTTACTGCTAATATAAGATTGTTTTTGTGTTTGAATTTTGAAATTTGAATTGTAGGGAGTTTGTATTTTTGTTTTTTTATTTGAAAGTCAAAGGAATTTCTGTGCGTAGATTCTGAGGGCCCACTTGGGTCCAGGTGGCATCAACGGTGATGAAGAATTGCAGTAGAAGAGGAGGGGAGAAATCGATGAGACGCACCACACACGAAGAAATTTAATTGCAACGGTCACCCCCAAACCCGCCATCTACGACCCATTTACTATGAACTTTTGCAACACGTTTTTTTTCTTTTTTTTTAATTGCAACACGTTAAAATAGTTCTATTTAAGACCTTTTTTTCCAGGTTAATGGCACCTATGACCTAACTAAATAGTTTCTCTCTCTCCCGGGATATTTTAGGTATTCTTCATAAGAGCTTGAGCCGTTCCATCTAGGGGTTGTCCAATTATTTTCACCTCACAATATGAAGAATCGCTATTTTAGCAAAGATGTCTATTACTTGATTTTGTTCTCTATATATCTTGCACACTTCCAATCACTCAAAACTCAATCCCAGTCTCTGCATCTCTACAATCCTCATTGATCCTCCCAGTGCATTTGTGTAGCCATCAGCATTTTGTACCGACCCTCCACAACTTGTTAGCTCATTCCTCTGTTTAAAACTACCATCCACATTAAGAGTGGTACATAATCTTGTTGGTTTCTACCACGTATGGGCATATCCAACTTTGGAGATATAAGGAAGAGAAAAGGAGAGAAAAGGGTTAGAGAGGAGGAGAGCATGACCTCTGAAGATAATGTGCGAGGGCGCGTGAGTGACACGCGCCAATCATGTGGCACTGTTGCTCACGCACTGATGATGGGAGACAACGAATAAGTGTCAAAGATACCTATCATGTAGTGCACTTTAGATGGTTCCTGTAGGTTTGAACTCAAGAAGAAAGTATATGGACTTGACAAGGAATGAACCAATAAGGATGAAGCATGGCGTGCGAAGCCCCATGACCATGTCCACGAACGCGGACTGGCTCGTGGAATAACTCCAAAAACTTCCACGGTACGCCACAAGTCCACGTCGTGGAGAGTAATCGAAGGAGTTTAAGTAAAAAGTGCACGAGCGGATCCACGCTCGTGGACACAGGCTCGTGGAAAGTTCCTGGGCACGATTTTTAAAGAGTGCATTGGAGGGAAGTTATTTAAAGGCTTAGATTAGATATTTTGAGGAGAGGTTAGATCATTTTTAGAAAAGATATTTTCAGATTTTAGAGAGAACATTGTAGAAGAACACATTTTTGCTTAGATCAATCTTGTAAATGGAAGATCAACATTGAAGTCTTTTGTTTTGAATTTCAATTGCAAATTTTTAGGTAATTCCTAATCTCTAGCTTGATTTACATTTCATTCTACTTTCAATTGCTTTTCTCAATTGGTGAAATTAGGTTAATGATGTTTTCAATTTCAAACATGAGTAGCTAATTTCTTTTATAGGATTTGAATTGTGAAGTGAGACATAATGCTAGTGTAGTTCTTTAATGAGTAAATACCAATTTTGGTCCCACAAATATTAGCAAAATGACAATTTTGGTCCACATGTTTAATTTCTACCAATTTTGATCCCACGATTATTGTTGTAATACCAATTTTGGTTCCACGACTATTATTTTAGTGACAAAATTCGTCGTGTCGGTCACCCATCCGTTTAAAAATGCCGAAATCTAAAATTTTAAAAGGTATTTTCGTTTTTTTTTCAACTCAATATCCCAATTTGAGCATGAATAAAGAGATTTAAGCCCTAAGATTGATCACAATTCACAATTCTCCTCAAATTAAGGTAAAATGAGGAGGAAAACTGCGAATTTTGATCGATCTTAGGACTTAAATACCCTTAACAATTCTAGATTTTTGCACGTTTTAAACGGATAGGTGACCGATGCAATTAATTTTGGCACTAAAATAATAGTCGTGGATGAAAATTGGTACTAAAACAATAGTTGTGAGACCAAAATTGGTAGAAATTAAACATGTGGACCAAAATTGTCATTTTGCTAATAGTCGTGGGACCAAAATTGGTATTTGCTCTTCTTTAATTCTCAGTTTGAAGATTGAATTGCAATGAGTGGATGAATTGCTCTTGTCATTTGTTGGTGAATTGTATGTTTCTTTGAGGGTGACTATCTCATAGGATGTTCTAAGGCATAAAAATTAGGCAAGAAATTGCTAGTTTTGATGTAGCTCCAATCAACAATGATTTCTTACTTCTAGATCCAAAAAGTGTGAGTAAGAGAGGTAGTGTAGGCTATATATGTGTTTGAGAAAATGTCCCTTAGCTCTTTGGTTACTTAAAACGTACGGGAGATCCTAGTAGATCGAAAGGAGAACGGTACTATCTAAACCACCCGAGAACAACCACCCTTGCAATGCAATCTTCCTAAACCATAGGCACACTAGCAATTCATTTCCTAGCTTTTCTTAATTGATTTCAACAATATTCTTTTCACTTGTTTATACTACGACATTCATCTATTCATCCAATATTCTTTGATTCTTTTGTGACAATGGCGAATGAGGAAAGTGTTACATATTCATTTGATTGAAGACTTGCCAATATTTTCATTTTGTGCTCCCTAGAGACAGACAAAATCCGGGGATAACCCCATAAAAATCGTTTGGACACAATGAAAAAGTGTGTTATCAACAACATGTCCCCGCAATGTTGCTTTATTTAAAAATAATAATAATAATAATAATAATATTATTCAGCCTCAACAGCTAAAATAGCCGTTTAGGCTTAAATGAAATGAATTGAAGTGTGTATTAATTTTGTTTTATCATTGTATATATATCCTTCAAATCTACAAAACTCCTTCTTTATTATATATATATGCACTTCCTCTGAATATCTCGCAATTCAAAATGTTTAGTGACCAGATGATGTTAATTGGGATGTTGGAAACTATTTAATTGAACAAGCAATTCAACTATTGATAAGTAGGAGTGTATCTTCTTCACGGTCTACTAATTCTCGAAGGTTTATCAATCAGGACCGTGAGAGTGGTCATGATCACGTAGTTTGCGAGTATTTTAACAATGATCCTTTTCTATTCAGATAATTTGTTCCGTAGATGCTTCCGAATGCGAAAATATTTATTTTTGCATATAGTTCATGCAATGGAGGGTGGGTTTGAATTCTTTCAAGAACAGTTGATGCTACTGGAAGAAGAAGTTTATTGCCAGTTCAAAAATGCATTGTTGCCATTCTTTAGTTAGCATATGGGTTAGCGGTTGATGTAATGGATGAGTCATGAGTATCTACATATGGGTGAATCTACCACCACTTGCATGTGTACTAAATTTTTTTCGTGTTGGGTTACAAGTATTTGGAGGTCAATACTTGCGAAGACAACCGCGGCCGATAATGAACACTTAGTTCACATGCATGAATAGAGGCATGAATTCCTTGAAATGTTGGAAAGTCTTGATTGTATGCTCTGGGAGTGGCAAAATTACCCAATAGCTTGGAAGGAACAATTCACACGTGGTGATCACAAAGTGCCAACTATTATGCTTGAAGTGGTCGCATCGCATGACTTATGGATTTGGCACACATTTTTTAGGGTTGCAGGATCTCGCAATGACATAATAAATGTCCTTAATGAGTCGTCATTGTTCAATGATGTGTTATAAGGATGTGCGCCCTAGGTAAGTTTTAATGTCAACGGCACACAATATAGCAGATGGTACTATCTCACCGGTGGAAATTATGCACAATGGTCGTGTTTTGTGAAGAGCTTTCAGGTTCCATAGGATTTGAAGAGAAAGAAGTTTAGTGAACTTCAAGAGTTACCACTAAAAGATGTAGAGCAGAGATTCGGGGTTTTTCAATCTCGTTTGACAATTATTAGAGGTCCATCGCGATTTTGGTATAAGGACGACTTGAAAAATATAATGTACACATGCACTATTTTGCATAACATGATTGTTGATGATGAGGGGGTTGGTATAACTGCTTAGTTAGATGATGGCGGTAATACGCCAACATGCACAATTCCGTAGAAATTCCTAGTTACGTGATTCTCAAGTATATAATTAACTTCGTGCAAACTTGTTTGAACACATATGGACCATTAACAATAATTAATTTTGTAATTGTATTAATTTTATTTGATTTCAAATTTTATTTTGTTTCGTAATTGTATTTGACTATGGATGCCCTTAATAAATAAACAAACAACAACAACGGCCCGTTGAGGCTGAAATAGCTAGCCTCACAATGGTCAAAATTCATTTGACTGTGTGAGTGCTTTGTTTTTATTTTTTACCTATAAATATATATATCCTTGACAATTTAATTCCTTTCTCTTGCCTGAGCCCACTGCTTCCAGGATTTATTGCATGGCTAAATCTCTCCATGCAGAGTACGAAAAGGAGCGGCGATATGATATATTGTGTCCGGTGTCCCCTTGCCTGATAGATAACCCAGGAGAGTGTAATCCATCCAAGTTGTCAACCTAGACAGTATGACACAATCAAAATGCTGGCTGTGGGGTTCGAACCCACGCGCACTTATGTGCAGAAGATCTTAAGTCTTCCCCCTTAACCACTCGGGCAAACCAGCTAACTTATTACAGAGTATTATTTTGTTTGGTTTTCATACTATGCAAAACCGGCCTCTTCATACATAATAACATTGTCATAAGTAATTTGTCTTACCGGTACAAACCTACCTTGTTTCAAGCCAATGAGTTTCCCCATGGGGTCACACTTGTGTGAGACCGTCTTCGTGAGACGGGTCGGGTCGAGTCGAAACACCATGCAAATGTCATACTATATATATGTGCAAATGCCATACTTATATGCTCAAATATAACACTAATCAAGAATACAATTTTTGTTACTTATAAGAGAAAAAGTAATACATTTTTCATAATAAATAATGTTGACAAGTGCCCCTTACTTATAAGGGCAAATATAATACTTTTGAGGAAAAAAGTAATACTTTAAAATCGAAATGTAAAAGTATTGCATTTTCTCTTAAAAGTATTACATTTACTCTTATAAGTAACAAAAATTTTATTCCTGAATAGTATTACATTTGAGCATATAAGTATGACATTTAATTTGTGCATATAAGTGTTACAGTTGCATCTTAACCCGACCCGTCTCATAGTGAGACGGTCTCACACAAGTTTTTGCCTTCCCTATGACGACATCTTTAATCACGTTCGACATGGTTTTGGTGATCACCTTATAATTGGCGTTGCATACGTTGATTGGTTTAAACTGACTAACCGTTTTGAGATTTTGTACTTTTGGAATGAGCATAACAATAATATCATTAAGGCCCGGGCCATAGTTCCCGTCTCAAAGTACTCGAGGATTTTCTTAATAGTTGTATCCCCTGCATTATGTCGATTTTTTTTATTTTTTTTTAGAAACCAACATGTGGAACCTGTCTAGTCTAGGTGCCTTGAAAGTAGAGCTACGCTGTCAAAATGGATTTTGCCCATTGGGCTAACTAGCTCCATCTGTAGGTTTTAGCGGGCCTCAAAGACCCGCCCCACTTAGCATGTAGGGTAAGCTTGGCCTACTTATATTTAAGAATATATATAACCAACATCATTTCGTTAATTTTTTTAAAATGATATACAATGTCATTTATTCACTACCACGGCGAGATCTACTACGTAATATAACCGACGTCATAACTTGAAAGTTAAAAGACCATGAGTGCTTAAATTTAAAAGTTGATGCACCACGAGTTGTTAAATTGAATGTTTAGGACTAATCATGGTGGTGCCACTATACTCGGAGGATCCCAACTAATATTAACTCTATAAATTATAAGTTTCATCTGTTTGTTACTCCCTTGTCTCATTTTGTTTGTCTGGTTTGGTTAACGATGTTTGGCTAAATTATTTTTAATTCAATTTTTCATAATATTAAGTTTAGTATTAGTATATAAAATTTATATATTTAGAAACTACATTAAAAGTACTATTAAACACAAAAAATCAAATTTTAAAAATAATTAAAAATTACTTTAAAAAAACAATGAAAAAAGAGTTGATTTGACCAATGAATAGTAAACATGACAGACAAAATGACATAAATCATAGATGGAATATTTAGTTTCGGTTGATTTTATGGCTGCGAGACAACCGTTCGGCTAGACAACACTACCATAAAACATAGAGAGAAATCAAGGTAAAAACACAAGGTCAACTGGACAAAGTAATTGTACTTGCATTAAAGTCAGAACCCTCTACAATGTGACCCCAAGTGGGTATCTATACAAGATTAATAAGCCTTAGAAAGGAAATAGAGAAAGTAACAAATTTAACTTTAAGAAAGCTACTTAATTAAACTGCTCAAACCACCATAAATATTGCCTGATATAAATTAGGAAAAAATCCCGCCAGATCGGCCAAGATTTCCCGTGAACCCCTTGTCTTGCCGCCTTTGAGTGCCGCACCCAGTTGGGCATCGCAACCTGACTGCCTACATCTAGCGGGCTACTCGGGCCTTCAAGCCCAACCCATCTACTACCTAGAAAAGGGAGTCGGTCGGCGGGCTCCAGATACTGAGGCTCTCCAAATTAAACTGGGTACCCGGCCTACTCGAGGGTATCGATCAGTTTCTAAAATTATTAAAATAGTAAATAAAAAAACTAATAGAATTAAACATGATGCATGTTATACATATCAAGACAATAAAATTTTAGAAAAATGGTTAAATATACTCTCGAATTGTTTGGTGAAAAAGAAATTAAGTTCTCGAACTTTAAGTGGGCGTTTGGTTCAAGGGATCTCAGATTACCTTGGTAATTCAAAAAAGGTAACGTGAGATAACATTATTTGGTTCAAGTAATATGAAATTGAAGGTAATACAACATTCCTGCCACCTAAGGATTTGAGGGTATCTTTGAGGTAATGTGATTACTTAGTTTCCTTTAGGTAATGTGATATTACTTTTCAATATTTCACCTTTACCCTCACTCATACTTCATGCTCTTTCGTTGGTCAATAGATAATTACGCACGCCATTGAGAATCCATCACTACTTTCCTTATCCTTCTAATGTGGGAATTCTGCTATCTTAACTACATGTTGCATGCTTTAATTTTTTGTAAGTTTTTTTTTTTTTTGCAATAATAATAATAATAATAATAATAATAATAATTATTATTATTATTATTATTATTATTATTATTATTGGAAAAAAAAGAGACTTAGCTTGCTCATTTTCTTTGATGGCATTTAGGCAATTTATGTAATATAACCTAAAATATAACCTCCAGCCAAACAAATTAATATTACATTCCTACAACTTTAACCAAACATATCAGGTAATCTTACGTTCCTTTAATCTCACAGTACCTTGCTTCCTGGAGGTAATCATATTATTACCTAGGTAATCTAAGATTTCGTGAACCAAACGACCCCTAAAAAGCTTCCATTACGTACTTAAACTTTTTAAAATCATGCTTCCAAATCATTTTTAACATTTTTTTACTTGTTACCATCCAGTCACATGTCACATCATTGCCAAATATGATTTATATGGTATATATATGTGTATATGTATATATATGTGTGTGTATATATATACATATATATATATAGATACATATACACACACACACATATATATATATATACACATATACATATATATACATGCATACATACACACACACACACACACACATATATAAATGTATTCAGGTGAGGACTAATGTATTATAAAAGATTATGAGAACAAATCTAGTATGTTGTTTTTGGGATAAGGGTTAAATAAACCCTCAAACTATACTCATTTGTGCAATTAGGCCATTCAACTTCAAAAAGCTCCAATTAAACCCTCAAACTTGTTATTTTGGATCAAATAAACCCTCTAACCTATTTGTGACATGTTATTGCAGGTCAACGTTATAGTAGTATAAGTTGTGTTAAAATCGAAGTTGGTTACAGTTTGTTTAATTAGTAGGATTAGTTCAAACTGTACTTGTAAACTTTTTCATAGAGTTATTTTGTATGGTTAATGTTTAAATTAGGTGGTAGACCTAGTTTAGTAATTCGTTGAACTTTGTAATTGTAAAAATCAGTGGATTGATCTTAAGTGAAAAAGTATTTTGGGTGTGGCCCCAAGATTAGAAGTTGTTCTCCAACTGCGTTATCAAATTCAGCTATGTACTTGTTTTGGCTTTTTTTTATTGCTTAATATTTTGATACATATCTGCATTACATAATTTCAATTGGAATCAAAATAGTGTCGCTTAATTTGTTAGCGAGATCCTAGGGATACTCGAGTGTTGTTTTGGATAATGGAAGATGGTGCCTCAATTTCACAACCACTATTATTGAAAAGAGTATGCAACTATGCTTATTGGAAGACAAGGATGAAAGCATTTATCAAATCATTGGACGAAGAATGCTGGGATGTCATTGAAAATGCTTGAACTCCACCCATGATGACGTTCCAAAATGAAGATAAGAAAAACCCCTTAGTCAGTGGAAACCAGACGAAAAGAAACAGTCATCAGCAAACAATATGGCCATTAATACTATTCACAGTGCACTTGGACCGTACCATATCAATTTGGGTTGATCTCAGCCACAGATATTGCAAAAGTTGTTTGGGATGTACTTATGATGCATTACAAAGGTACATGGTCTGTCAAAGTCTCAAATTTGCAATTGCTCATGACCAAGTATGAAAGTCTGAGAATGGAAGAAATTGAGTCAGTCTTTGAGTTTAGTGCGAGGATAAAAAATTTGGCAAACAGTGTACGAAACTTGGGTGAACCATTTGAGGAAGAAAAATTGGTTCAAAAAATTCTAAGATCCTTACCTCCAAGGTTCAAGATGCAAGCTGCTGCTATAAAGCAATCAACAGATCTAAAAACTCTAACTTTAGATGCTTTAATGTTAAATTTGCAGACTTTTGAGTTGGAAATGGATGAGGAAGATAGGTACCTGAATAATGACAACAAAGGAGTTATATTCGGCGCTGCGGTACCTGCAAGAGTTGACTCAGATATAGAAATGAACGAGGTTATAACCATCTTGTCAAATAAATTTGGCAAAATGCCGAAGAAAGCCAAGGGACAAGGAAACATTACAACAAATAGTAAAGGAGGTGGAATTGGAAGTATATTATTCAGAAGCAAAAAAGTATTTGAGGGAGGCCACTACATGCCATTTGAACACAAGGTGCTTGGCAGAACTCATGATATGGAAGTATTCAGAAGCAAAAAAGTTCAAATCAAGATTTTAAACTCAAAGGCGTTCAATGCTATGAATGTGGAGGTTGTGGACACATTGCAACGGACTGTGGAAACAACAAAGATAAGAAATCTTACACACTTACTTGGAGTGATTTTGAAGATTCTGATAATGATGAACAAGTAGAACAACAGACATGCAATTTTGTTGCATTCTATTCCTTGACAACATGTACCATCCTGATGATGTGGAAAAATGAGAGAACTATGAAAAGTTCTTCAATGTAGAAGAAGATATGAAAACCTGCAAAATGCAACCTACCACACCAGAACCGGTATATGAAGACATACAAACTGATGATGAAGAAGTTGATCTAGCAGAAGCTTATGAAGATATGTACAAGAACTGGTGTAAGGTAAGTAAGCTGATCCTTAAGTTAATTAAGCATGTTGAGTCTCTAGAGTTAGAAAATTCAACCCTAAAAACTTCAGTAGAAGAACTTAAGACTGATTTAGATACGAATGCTTCTAATGAACAATACCTACAAAAGAAATTGGAAAATTTCAAAAAACGTGTGAGAATGTTAAACATATGTACAAATAGCCTAAATGAAATCCTTCAATCAAGAATGAATAACCATAACAAAGCAGGCCTAAGATTCACAGGCAGGCAAGAAAACACATGTTAATATGTCTTTTCTATACGGTATTATGTTATTACGTTAATACGTGAATATAAAAACAATATTGTCATTAATAGATACTCCGTATTAGTTAATTTGTATTTTATATTTTCTTTTCTATTAATTAATTGACTATAAAAATTTGGGCTGAAAAAATGAAATAGGAAGATTTACAATAGATGTCTCTCAAGACATATGTGACATGTCACTCAATATGTTTTATATATGGGTGTAGTTCAGTCATGCGTGCGGTTTGTCACTTTTGATGTCATCGGCGATACGCCCGGCGACTGCCACTCCAAACCAAAAAAAGAGTTGCTGTCCATCTGAGTTCTCCACGGCGGCGGAATTCACAACACTATCCAGCGCCGGCCTCTACTATGTCGCCTCATACCCTCTCTCTCTCTCTTTCTCTTTCTCTTCTCATCTCCTTCTACGCCCTCGTTTCTCTCCGCTCTTCCGCCTTCCTATTCCAACCTCAATGTCTGCCGAAAACCAAAATCAAGAATACGTTCGCGTTCGAGACAACCCTTTCTTTGCCGGCATGCGGAGAGGCGAAGCCGCCGGTTTCAGCAGAGGGAACACTTTCGAAGTTCAAAGAAAGGTAGCAGGAAGAGCTTTTCCGAGGTCCAGTTCCGACGCCGGCGACCGGGGACACAAAAACCCTCTTCTCAATTTTCCCGGCGAAGCCACGGCCGGAATCCCTTCAACTGACTCACCCCCGACTGTGATTCTTGAATCCTTCGATCAGTCACCCTCCGGGAAAGCACAAACGGCTTCGGAAACGGATTCCTCCACGGAAACCTCTCAATCCGATTTGAATGAATCGCCTGTGCAGTCTAGTGGGAAATCAGTTGAAGTGAGCCCTTCTGCAAGTTCTAAGCTTAAAGGATCAGATAGTGTGAGCATTGGGAGTACGAATTGGTTGGGAGTTCCGCTTCCTCGTACAGCAGCTTCGTTCTACAATGGGAATTCTCCCCGGATTGAAGTGGTGGAACCGTGTGAAGGAATTTGCAGGCTTAATATGTTTCTAAAAGCTGGAAAAGATGACGTCAAAGCTGGGGTGCCTTCAAGATACCTGCATGCTGTATTGGGCCCTCAATCATCTGGTAATCACACCTTATCAGCTTTTGCTGAACCTTAATTTTATGGACTGTTACATTATTTTTATACCTAATGTCCATTATTTATATACAAAATAGTATGAAAACAACTTTGAGAGTCCATTATTTATATGCATAAGGTTTACTATTTGTGTGCATAGGTTCATTATTAAACCTGTGGATGTTATTAAGTGGAAGGGATTCATTCATTCTTAACCAAACGTAAAGAGATTGGTCCTTGACCTTGGATATAGAGCAACCTTAAATCTCCAAGCTAGTCATGAGGTGTCTACAATTCAGCAAGGGGATTAGTTACTATGTTTGGTCGATACCTTGGGTTACACCAAAAAAAAAATAGTGTTCATTATTTTGAGCATGCACAAACTGATGAAGGTTAATTATTTAGGCATGTATATTCTAGGCTGATTTCTGTTGTACACCCTTCACTTTTGAGTACTACTGACTCTGTTACAATGTAGTATCTGTTCATAGCTACTTTGTCAAAGTACTGAAGCACAAAGAGTCAACAGTTGCCTCCACTGAGGCTCGAACCCACTCCCGTCATCCATGTGGGAGTGTAAACCGGCACACCCACCCCTTCACTTAAAAATATGGTATTTAGTAAATCTAGGTTCACTATTTGTGTGAATGTGTTTTGATGCATGGTCCACAATAAAATTTGCCCTATATTCCATAATCATATATGATGTTTGATACATGGCCCTGCTTTGACCACAAATAGGGTAATCTTAACAGGAAGGCCTGATAAGGGATATCATTAATGGCAGAAATAAAATGCTTCATTTGATCAGTTTAGATGGTATAATGGATTAATTACATTGTATGCTGTTTAATGATATTGTATTTCTATTTGTGTAATGCAGATATTGGTACTGTTGCTTCAACCATCATGTATGCCTTTTACTTGAATGAAACAGTTCATAATAACCAATTCTGCATTGCCCCTGTCATTAACATCAACCGGTCCGATTTCATGAGTTCTCATGCTGAGCTCAAATGGCTACTCGATTCTTGCTTTGTTGATCACTCATCCTTGATTTTCATTGATGAGGTACATTGAGTTAGTAATATTATACTAACACCAATTTCATTTTTTACTCATAAAGTGAAGAATGTCACCTGTACTTAAAAATCTTGATCTCTTCTTTAATTTCCTCATATAGAAAAAAGACCTTATTTTTTTAGGTGACCAGGGAAACCCGTAGCCATTACCCGAGTGTGCACTGGGTAAACCCCGCCTTGTGACCCTAGCCGGCACCGGCAAAGGAGATAAACCAGCCTAGGTTGCCCATAGCTGACCGGCTCAAACCAAGAGGGTTGGGATTCGAACACGTGACCTTGTGGTTACAAGTTTGTATCCTCAGCCATCTTGGTTGGGTTACCCTGAAAGACCTTAGTTTCATTTCATTGCTCACGGTATCAATATGAAATACATTAATTTAACCAAGTTTTTTAGCCAAAGGCATCTTCTTGTATCCGTTATGTCTTCTCTTTAAAATGTACTTTGAAGTTCGAACGTTATTGTGTCAGTTAATATACAAGATTGNCCTCATCAGTAAGAGGCCATTTCTTTAGCTTCTTAATAAGACTTAACCTCCTCGCACTACTGCATTTGGAGTCTTCATCGCTTTGATAAGATGACAAGCATATGGATTCTCGGCTTTTGTCACTACCATGAGGACTAGAAGGCTTATCACAACTCATGGCCGGGCAACCACGCAACTCGTCTCTTAAACACGAGTTCTCCCACCTCAAATAGGCAAGCTCCTCAACCTCATTTAACCGGCTCATCTGCAGACCCTCAACTTGTTTGCAAAGTGATTCGTTCTTGTGCCTTAGCAATGAAGCCTCAGCTTTGATCTTCTCAACATCATTCTCCTGATCAACAAAAGCAGTACAATGTGTTCTCTTCAATTCAAAATTTCAACCATAGGACATAGGATGGAACAATGGCAGCATTGCTTTTCATCAGCACAAAGCAAGAAACAAAAATATCATACTTTCTCATCCCTCTACAAGACTGCAACTTCCCAATATAAAGGTAGCAATTTTTTACTCAGATAACTATAGAACACTAGTAATTAACTATTTGTTTTTCTTTTTGGTTAGACCATGACTCCACGAGATGTCCTAAATAGACCTTAACTATAAGAGTAACATTTAAACCCATACCATACTCATAATAATACACAGTTCGCAATGGGCAACTCTCGACCTCTCTTAAGGGATGAGAAATTGAGAATGCAAGACTACTCAAGCCAATGAAGCTGGTTACTAGTAATTAACTATTTGTTTTTCTTTTTGGTTAGACCACAACTCCACGAGATGTCCTAAATAGACCTTAAGTATAAGAGTAACATTTAAGCACATACCATACTCAGAATAATACACAGTTCGCAATGGGCAACTCTCGACCTCTCTTAAGGGATGAGAATGCAAGACTACTCAAGCCAATGAAGCTGGTTACTAGTAATTAACTATTTGACAATGAATGAATCAATTATAAATTCTCCTAAAAATGTTGGAAATGAATTTTTGAAAAAAT
>CM008334.1:39340150-39351179 GCA_002525835.2 Ipomoea batatas | reverse complement strand
CCCAAGTGCGGCGCTATTCGGTCGAAAAAAAAATTACAATCCACCTGCGTTTGGGAGTTGCGGTTCTGACGGCAACCGCATCTCCCAAACGCGGATTTCGCTTGTCAGTCAAATTTTTTTTTTTCATCGCTTTTTTGTAATTGAAATGCTAATCTTTTGTATTTCAGTCAAAAACTCTCCATTTTGGGCTAGGTCATTATGGAAGTTATACAATTTGGACTAGGCTAGTTGGGTCAAGAGTAGTTATATCATACATATAAGTTAGCTTAGGATAATTCCTTGGGTCAATAGCCCTATAATAAAAATCATATGGCTTATGGCTTAGTGTGTCTTGGTTGTAAAAATAGAAATTTATAAAAATAGTTTATCTAGAGCCCATTTCAAAATAATTATCTTTATAATTATTTTACTAAAATAATTAATGGTAAGGAACTAAGCTCTTATTTTAAATATAAATATTTAAAATAATTGTAGGGGAAAATATGGGGTATTACACTTGAATATATAAATATTATTTGGTGTTGTGGAATCCTGTGGAATTTCTCGGGGTTTAGCCTTTGAATTGTTGGATTGTGAACCTATCTTGTCGATCTATAGACTTGTGTTCATTATCCTTTCATCTTGATGAGTATGAGTATTTATTGTTATGGATTCCATGTATTATTTAACCTCTGAGATGTGAAATTTGTGTGTTCTGGTCATATTTCGTATTCTGGATTGGATTATCATGTATTCTGTTATGGTTTGGGAGTTAGTGCGTTGGGACTACACTTGAGGTGCGTTTAGGCAGTATAATGTGTCTCGCTTGGGTGATCCACAAGTGTAATGGTGGAAGAGAGTGGTGGAAGGTGGTGATCCGCTAGGTGGCCATGTTCCTCCTCGCGGAAGAGAACGACGGACCAGGGGACTCCGCCAGAGTATTTCGTCAGTTGGGGCGGAAGGTTGAGGTGGTTCAAGGTGTTCCGCCAGAGTGTTCATTCAGTTCATTTCTGGTTCTGTTCTAGTAACTATTTTATGGTCTGTTGACTCTGTTTCTTCACCTTTGATTCTGGAATGTGTCCTGAACATATTATTGAGTATTCTACCTTGATTGTTGAGTAATTATTCCTGATTATTGATCATCTATCTTGACTTATTGAGCTAGTATTGTTGGTTGATTCTTTGGTTATTATCCTGAGTATGTCATGTATTCATATTCTGAGTTGAGCATTGTTGGTTTGAGTAATTCCTTTGGGAATGAATATGAATTTGGTATGTGGAGACCTTGAGTCCTTATGAGTATTTCTTTGGCTTATTGAGTCTTTGATATCCTTTGGGAAGTGATTGGTGGAATTATGGCTTTAGTAGTGGTTGGTATTATGAGAGGAATTGTTTGGGCTTTGTGCCTCTATGGTAATGGGCATTGTATGCCTCTGTAATTGGGCATTGTATGCCTCTGTGATTGGGCTTCGTGCCTCTGTGATTGGGCTCGTATGCCTTTGTGATATATGGGCTTGTATGTCTCTGTTGGTCCCGATATATATATATATATATATATATATATATATATAGGGTTGACTTCATATAAGACAAGCTATTTAGGTGAGAAATGCGAACAACGTGAGTGCACATAGTCTATTTCACGAATGCACACACCCTAAACTGTGTGCACTCATGTAGGCTAAGTGCACACACTTCAGGCTGTGTGCATCCGCGTAGTAAACTGTGTGCACTCACGTACTAGTTCGCATTTCTCACCTAAATAGCTTGTCTCATTTGATTATAATTCTATATACATATATACATATATACATACATATATATATACATATATACATACATATATATATACATATATACATACATATATATATACATATATACATACATATATATATACATATATACATACATATATATATACATATATACATACATATATACATACATATATATATATATATATATATATATATATATATATATATCTTTGTCAATGTATACTTTTTTGAAAAATAAAAATAAATATAAAAATAATAAAAAATAGAAAGGGGAAGCTGACCTTTACATATACTTGAGTGTAAATATTATTTTCCTTATTATATATACACACACTGCACATTGAATTTTTAGCAATTTGTTTGAATCTTTATAGGTGAATTCATCAATTGCATCATCAATTAATTAATAACGGAATATATAACTGTAAGTCCCTATCTACTCCCATTTAAAAAAGGTTTAATTAGCTTCAAAGTAGTAATCAAACCTTCCAACTCTGATCCTATGTCCTCAAGACAAAGCATAAAAAAAAAAAACTTTGTGCGCTTTCAGTTGGCGTTAGGTAGATGTAGAAGATAGCTCAAAACCCACATAACTAAAATTCTTTTATTATAACCAAAATTTATTTATTTTTCAGCAATTCAATTGCCTTTTAAAATTAAAATATAACCCATCCAAAGGGTCTGTAGATATTATTATATCTTTTATGGTCCGAATTGTGGCATTGGACTGGATGATTACATATAGGGCTAAAAATTAGAACATTTAGAAGTGGAAACCTCCAGCTGTATAGCCTCCATCGATGAGGATAACTTGGCCAGTGATGTGTGAAGCAGCTGCGGGAAGACAAAGGAATGCTACCAATGGAGATATCTCATTAGCCTCTGCTATTGGCTTCAGTGCAGTTCTCATCATAATTCCACCATACACTTTCAATATTGATGGATCAATTTCCTCCTGAATCAAAGCAATATGTTAAGCTCCTTGACTAAGGTGATAAAAGGCGAGGCGAGATTTACCCAATGTCCACTTTTAGATAATGGCTGCTAGTTTCTCTAATCATAAAAATAAACACACACACACACACACACATATATATATATATATAGACTCATGATTAAATGGGTCCACCATTTCCGATGAGTCCTGTGGACAGATCTGTGCCATTCATGACCCACAAATGATGTAAAAGTATTACATTTTTTCCACAAAAGTATTACACTAAGTAAACAAACACTTTATTCATGATTAGCATTAGAGTTTATTACCGAAATGGTCCATCGACTATTGCGAAATTACCAATTTGGTCCTCGACAATATTTTGTGCCCAATTAAGTCCCTTGACTTTGAAAATTTTAACCAATTTGGTCCTCCGTTTATTTTGTCGTTAAACATCCGTTAAATCGGGACCAAATTGATAATTTTGCTATAGTCAAGGGGTCAAATTGATAATTTTTCTATAGTCAAGGGACCAAATTGGTAATTAATTTTTCATTAAAATTGTCCCTTGACTAAAGTAAAATTACCAATTTAGTCTTTTGACTATGGTAAAATTACCAATTTAGTCCCGATTTTAACGGATGTTTGACGGCAAAATAAATGGAGGACCAAATTGGTTAAAAATTTTAAAGTCGAGGGATTTAATTGGGTACGAAAAATTGCCAAGGACCAAATTGGTAATTTTGCAATAGTCGAGGGACTATTTCGGTAATAAACTCTTAGCATTATATTTTTTTAATATAAGTATTACATTTTTATGTCGACCCTAACCGTCTCACACAAGTGTGATCCATAATTTTTTTGATTAATTAGTCAGTGAGTAATTAATCAGAGTAAAAAATGTTGGTTAAAACTAGGTAGGAAACTTACGAGTTTCATTGGTGTTGTCCGTACCCCAGATGGGGAAACAGCATTGACTCTGATGCCATCGTTTCCCCATTCGCATGCCAAATTCTTCGTAAGCTGATTAATAGCAGCTGCATAATATATATGCAAACATGCATTATTCACAGCTAATACAACAACGTATATGTACAGTAATATAATCGCGACATCTATCGCATTCATTAATATAATCAAATCTAACGTAACACTACTCGATCGTACTGCTCTGCTTAATTAATATATGCAATTCATTTTTTTTTCTGGGGATCAAACCTGTGACCTCTCGCTTGAGAGGACCACATCTATGCCGCTTGACCACAAGGCCTTTGGTATATATATATAATTCAAATTTAATTAGCAAATCTATCCTATTTACCTTTGGAGGATCCATAAACAGAGAATGCAGGCAATGCAACGTGGCCTGCAAGAGAAGAAATGAAGACGACGCTGGCGTTTCCAGTGGCTTTGAGGAGAGGGTATGCGAGTTGCGTCAGGTGGTAGGGTGACTCCAAATTTGCTTCAATTATTCGTGAAAACTCTTCTGCCTCATAATCACTTGATTTCCCCATCTTACTAATTGCAGCGTTGTTCACCTGACCAACATATATACCACAACTTAGTTGGTCAGGTCAGACTGTTGAATTGTTAATCACAAGGTTACAAGTTTGACATCTAGTAAGAACAATCTATAGGCCTTTTTGGTCTAAGTTGATCAGTAAAAACCTAGCTAAGTAGATTTATCTGTGTCAGCTAGCTAGGGTCACAAGGTGATGTGCATTAGCGGAAGGTTTTAATTTCCTGATCACTAAAAAAAAAAGAATAGTAAGAACGAAATTCATAGTGATTAAACCTAAAGCCAAGACGCCAAAACTTGTGGTCTAGTGGTACCCTGTGCCCCAATTAACACTCCCACATGGATGATGGGAGTGGGCTCGCGGAGTGGGTTCGAGCCTCAGTGGAGGCAGTTGCTCTTGACGCTTTGTGCTTCAGTAGGTTGAGAAAGTAACTATGAACAGATACTACATGGTAACAGAGTCAGTAGTACTAAAAAAAAAACCTAAAGCCAAGACTTACAAGGATGTCGAGCTTGCCATTGAAGAGGGAAGATACAGTATCAATGAGCTGTTTTCTCTGTTCTCTTGAGGCCAAGTCGCAGACTGAACCGGAAACATTGAAGCCTTTAGCCTGCCATTCCTGCACCTTCTGGTCCAGCTCTTCCTGATTCCGAGAGCAGGTATAAACCTCCGCCCCGAGCCCAGCCAGCTCCTCCACTATGGCAGCCCTAAAACCATGTATGCATCAAAAGATAAGATATGATTCCCTTTTAGCCAGTCAGCTAATAGAATTATGACTAACTAACCCAATGCCTCTGGTGCCGCCAGAAACCAAAGCTGTCATCCCCTTGAGGGACCATCTCTGCTTCAACCCACACTGTTCACTTGCCATGTCTGCAAATGCTATACTTTTGATCCCACTGCACTGGATCGGATGGTCTGCTATTATGGCTGATACCTCTTTAATTTATACTATGATAGATTGGCATCAATTATATCACCCAATTAGAATAATGAAATCTTCAATATGACATGCATGAACGTGCGTCTGTATATCACTAATATAATATAATCCAACGAAATTCATGACAAACTTTTAGGGGTGTATTCAATCACGACTTTCATGAACTTTTAAATACTTTTAAAGTGATGGATTTTAATTGACTTTTGTAGAGTTTTTGTAAACTTTCATAGAATCTTTTAAACTTTTATAAACTTTGTAAGAGTTTATAAATATCCATAGAACAAACATTTATAGAGTTTTAAAAGCTTTTTCATATTAAAAAATTTACAAAAGTCATTAAAACTCTAAATTGAATACACCCTCACAAACATTCCATAACTTCTATTAATATATTATCTATAAATTAGTGCATTGTAGAAATTAAAAAAAATATATTGATGTCACCAAAATAGAGTATAATATTCATAAATAAAATATAATCAATTTTTATAAATATAACCAATAAAAATATTTTCTTAAACTAATGAAACAACTCATGCTGAGTAATATAATTAATAAACATACAATTATATAAAATTATAAACATATTAATTAAATAAAATTTAAAAATTATAAATTAAAAAATTTGCTGCTGGTTGCAGCAAATATTTTTGCTGCACAGCAGCAGCAGCATATTTGCTGCGAAAAGGGCAGCAGCAGCATATTTGCTGCGAAAAGGGCAGCAGATTCTTGCTGCGATCGCACGCAGCAATTCTTTTAGCTGCGATCGCAGTAATTATTTTGTTGTGATGGCAATAAAAAATTTGTTTGAACATAAAAAAAAAAAATTATGAAAGATTTGAAACGTACCGTAAAATTGATGAAAAATTTGCCTAGTTTAGATAGAGGAAAAAAAGTTTGTAGAGAATATTGAAAAGTTTGGGGTTGGAGGGTTGGATTTCATCTATTTATATTAATGAAGAGAAAGTCAATAGAAATCCTATTCTGACAGAGTTTGTGAAAGTCAGTAACTTTTTGAATACCAGTAGACTTTTAATAATTCTATAAAAGTCTGAATCGAATACCTGTATACTTTTAAAGAGTTTTGAAAAGTTTGAATTGAATACAGGTAGACTTGTAAAGAGTTTATAAAAGTTTAAATTGAATACCACCAAACTTTTAAAGTTGATAAAAGTATTTAAAAGTTCATGAAAGTCGTGATTGAATACATCCCCTTTAATTAAATATACATACTCAGAGTTGATAAAGCTAATGGTTGTACAACTTGTATGGAATATTATTATATTCCTATTTATAATTATAATAATAATAATGCATAAGGTTTTACTTGTATAAAAATGGAGTTTTGCTCATTAAAAAAATATATTAAAGAGTTTGTACACCTAATATTGGAGAAATTGAAAGTTGAAGAAAGGAAAATAAATAATATATTTACTTGTACATTTTTTTGAATTGAAAATAAAGAGTGGCAAAGGGATAACTGAAGAACTCCAATATAAATAATCAAAGCTTTGTCGGTTTTAATATGAAAATTTTCACTTATTGTGTTTCACAGTTATCATAAAATTAGCATACATCTTTGTGATGAGGCCTGAAGGATTAGATATTCCTACAATATCTCGCACACACATCTATACTATCTATAAAAAAGTAAAATCCTCCTATTTCATTTTCCCGCCCAAACTTTTCTCCAATAGGTTAGAAAATATGTTTGAACAGATACTATAATGTAATTGAGTTAGTTGTATTCAAAAAAAAATATATTTTATTAGTCAAATAATTAATAAAGCTTATTTGGTAAGAAAATGTAAAATGAAAATAACTAATATCTATTAATTGGTAATATTGTTTCTATATTCACGTATTGATACTATTAATAAAAGTAAAATCATCCCCTTCAACTTTCCCGCACAAACAAATATTCTTAATTAATTGGTAAAAAATTCTAAAAGAATAATTAAACCATTATAATTGTGAGAACAATGGAAACAAATTCTGCGTAATTTTATAAGAAAAAAATAATTTATTAATTATTATTTAATTTACACCAATAATAATAATTCGAATACTTATCTATATTTCTATATCTATACTACTATTAATAAAAATAAAATCATCATTTTTAAAATTCCCTGCCCATACAATAGTAAAGATAAAATGGAAAAGAAAAACTGATATTACTAATTGATTAAAAATATATATAAAAAAATACTAATATATACTTCTATACTATATATAAAAGTAAAAATTAATTACACTTTCCTTTCGAAAACTTTAAATTATTTAAAATTTAAAAAAATTAATTAAACATGGGTTAGATTTTTTTTTATAATAATTAAAATAAATTTATTCAAATATGGAGGGGAAGAAAAAAAATGCGATATGATCGATGAAAATGAATATACTTAAGGTATAAAAGTATAATTGCACATATATTAGTATAATTGGCTAATAATAATTGCCTAATAATTATTACGGTAATTAAGCTAAGCATTGGTCGTTGAATTTATTTTTATAATAATTATAATTAAATTATTTCTCATTTTTCCCATATTTATTTTAGTAATAATATAACTACATAAGTCATAGTACATATCGATCTTTTAAAGATAATTGTAGACAAATAAGTCATATATTATTCAATTAATTGAGTAATAGTTTTGCACTAATCTTATAATCAAATAAATGTACACATTCAATATTAGAATTTTTTATAATTTCATTTTTATTTTTATTATCTAAATATATAATAAAAAAATTTTATCGGTGCATCGCACGGGTAATTGGACAATTATTTGCTCTAATTCAAGCAAGAAAATATTATAAAATATAATCGATCCAACCAATTTCATCAATTGCGCTATTTAATATTCGATGTTATAATTTTTATAATTATATATCGATCTAAATATTCTTAAAATATTATAACAAATCCATTCCTGCAACGCACGGGCAAAAATACTAGTATCTATTATATAATAATAAGAGTTCAATAAAGTTAAACCTATAACATGAACTAAAAAAATATTGGTTCAGTTATTAATTTGTTGAAATGAATGATTTATGTTATTTTGATTTTAGTATTTTTTTAAAATTATTTTTCTTACCTTATCATCTATTAATATTGGATATATATATTTTATTTAGTAATTTATTATGATGTGTGACATTTCATAATGTGCATAGCGCAACACTGAATCAATTATGTTATCAATTGAATCCACCAACACCCTAATACCCTAGGCTAATGCTTAGCTTTCATCTTTTTGTGTTTTTTTTTTTTTTTTTTTTTTTTTGAGAAAATCTTTTTGTGTTTTTAATGACTGAAATTATTTCTTAAAAATTCTTAGTGTGTTCAAACAACCTTAAGAAAAGGAAGGCTAAACTTCAAAAAAAAAATAAAAAATTGCAAAGTAAATAATGAATTCGAAAGTTGTTGCTCAGCAGTCCATTCTAACAAATCTGACCTCATTATAAAATAAATTTGCACTGGTAGTTAGATGCGCGAATCGATCATGCCAAAATACATATTGAATTTCTTTTTCCCTTTAAAATAATGGATATATGATGAATTATATTGACTCGGGGTCTGAATCAAATAACTCGATAATATTAAGGATATGACACGTTATAGGATTAAGGCAATACGAACAATGTAATAATGGGACATTATAAGTCACGGAGATTAAATTCTTGTATTAATGAAGCTTATGCTATTACAAAGGTAGACTTAATGTAATAACATGACAAAGTAACCGATAAGGACATATCGTGTCCCAATAGGACATGAATGAGTGTTTAAATACTCAATTCGCTCCTAACTACTTCGAAGATAATGGTGGGGGGCCTCTCAATTGCCTTGGACTGCAACAAACGCCGCAAGACTTGGACAATGCGAAGACCCCCATCACTCGGCCGAGCACGGAGCTCGCCCAAGTGGCGGGCTCAGCCGAGTGCTGACCTCGGCCAAGAAGGCTGACCACAGCCGGGGTGGCCGACCACGGTTAGGGAGGTATGCCTTGGCTGACCTCGTGGCCAAGCGCGGAGCTTGGCCATCCGGGTTGGCCGAGTCCGGTCTTGGTGCTACGAACTTGGTTCGCTTCGTATTATCCCACTCCAGGTCCATTTGTAATTATTTCGTCATATACAATATAATATAATATAATTGATAGATATATTGGGAACATGTCCGGAGGAAACCGACTCAGTATATTATTATTATTTAAATTGAGTTAATTCCACCGAAGGTCCCTTGTCTTTGGTGGCAATTCTAAATTTAGTCCCACACTATTTTTTTTTGCCATTTAACATTCCAGACTTTCATATTTTGGACACTTTTGATCCTTCCGATGATTTTTTGAATAAGATCATATTTTTAGCAAGGATATAATTGTCTCTTCATATATATAGTTTTCCAATTTTCTATCGGTTCACTCTTTTTTTTTTTAATAAAAAAAATTAGTTATCCGGTTCTCTTCTTGAAACTTTAATCCAAGCCTCCCCAAAATTCCCAAATGGACAAATCAAGCCTTCGCCGTCGACTTCCTCGTTTGTCTTGCTCCTTCACCATCCTCGTTTGTATTCCTCCTTCACCAGCCTTCGTCGCCGGTTTCACCTTCCTTCACCGTTTTCACTCTGGATTATGAAAAGATGTTCTGTGATCTCACTATATTATTGTGTTTTTCATACGATCATCGCCTATTTTGTGGTGATGATCTTGGAAATGAGGTGAATGATGATGTCTTATCAAAAGCATTTTCCCTTCATTTAACATGGCCAGGGTAAGTCTTCTAGAACACCATTCATATTTTCTTACTACATTAGCTTTGTATGTAGATGTTTTTGGTTGGTATATACATTTAAGATGTTTGTTTCAAGTGCTTGGAGCGATCAAACGTCTCCTGTGCATTAAGGTAGAACTCTCTTTGATTTTTGTTTTGACAGTGCTGCTCGTGAAGACGACGGCGAAGGCAAGCAAAGACGACGACGAAGGAAGGTGAAATCGGTGGTGAAAGGAAGGCGAAGAAAGGTGAAGCCAGCGACGAAAGCGGGTGAAGGAGGAATTGATATGTCATTAAATGGCATCATATTTGTGTTTGTTTATGCTTGCTTTTTATTCAAATATTATGTAAAGGAATGTGGAATAATTCTTAATTTGTTGTATTTTATTTGAAGGAAGAAATGATCAAGCAATGAGCAAACAAGCATGAAAAGATGTTAATCTTGAGAGAAAATGGGACTTTAAAGCACAAGGAAAACACCCGAGGGTACACCGGGGGCCGAAGGAGTAAAACAATGGCGTAGAGGTCAACTAGAAGAACTCGCGCTGACACTCACAGTGTGAGTCTCAGCGTGAGTCCTCGTCATGGTTTCTGATCAGGAACTCACGCTAAGACTCACGGTGTGAGCCCGTGAGTCTCAACGTGAGTACGCAAGGAAGGTGAAATCGGTGGTGAAAGGAAGGCGAAGAAAGGTGAAGCCAACGAAGAAGGCGGGTGAAGGGGGAATACAAGCGAGGGTGGTGAAATCATGAAGAGAACCAGCTAACTATTTTTTTAAAAGAGTGATGAACAGACAGAAAACTGGCAAAATAAAAAAAATATGAAGAGACAATAATACCCTTGCTAAAAATATGATTTTATCAAAAAAAAATCATCAAAAGGACCAAAAGTGTCCAAAAAAATGAGAGTGTTAAATGACAAAAACAATAGTCTAGGGCTAAATTTAGAATCGCCACCAAAGACAAGGGACCTATGATGGAATTAACTCTATTTAAATTCAAGAGCATAATTGTGCCATTGGACCGGATGAGTACATATAGTGAAATAAGTGATTGTGTTAGTGCTAAAAAAATTTAGAAGTGGAAGCC
>CM008334.1:39314062-39324593 GCA_002525835.2 Ipomoea batatas | reverse complement strand
GTGAATGGATGCTCTGATCTGTCTCCATATGTTAATCCATTCCTACAATTAAGTATGCTCTGCACAAATTTAGTTTAGTGATTAGCAGATTTTTTGTGTTGAACATGTCTGCTGATTCATTGAGTTACCGTAAATAAAATGTGATAAAATTATTATAATTTACATTTCCGTCAACCTGTTGAGCCAAAATGTGAACCTATTGGGATGATAAATTTCACTTTTGGTCAACAAACATACAAGAACTTTCTCATCCTAATTTGATGAATACCTATCTTCTAATGAACTACCATCTTCTGAACTCTTTTATGGTAGATCCTTCCTTAGAATTTTTATTTTTTGTTACCTTATTATTAGAAGACTAATGGTATGCCATTTTAGTGCACTTTGTTGTACTTAATTAGGAACTTCTTGAATTTTCTCATCATTAATGTCATTTAATTTCCTCCCTATTGTTTATTAGTGAAGTGAAGGGTTTACTTGGGGTGTGTTTGGTTCGCACATGAGAATTGAAATTGTAATGGCCTAATGGGAATCAAATACTTAGTAATTGTAATGAGTTTTAATGAAAGTATTTTGCATGTTTGGTAATATGATGGAATTGGAATGATTATCAATATTGATGTTTTTGGTTATGTGAGAATAAAGGTTTTAAAAATACTAAAAAAAAAAAATTCAAAGCAATTAATCATAATATAATGATATCCAAAGCACCAAATATGAACAAAAAAAAAATCAAAACAAAAATATGAGGGATGTAGTGAGGAGGCAACGGAACAAGAGGTGACAGATGGTGATGGATTGGATAGAATGATACCCGTTTTTAATTGAATGTGTAATCAAATTCCATAGTTGTGTTTTAAAAGGTTGTCAACCAAACAATATCTATGATTTTGATTTCCATTCCTGATGTATAAACCATGAACTAAACACGCCCCGATGAATTTGAAGTCAATGATGTCTCAGATCTAATTAATGTTGTGGTTGGTCTATCTTGGACAACCTTTTATTATGTAGCATTTATATATCGAAAAGTCGAAAGCATGATCTTTGAGGTCGCAAAACAACATCTTTGTGATGGTGGTGACAAATTCCTCGTTCCTATGATGGTTACCACTTTTGCATGCCATTCATGGAGCAATGCTTGCAACACCCTCATATTGATATCCTTCTGTGGATACTCTTTCTTTAAAATAGAAAGCTCACTTCAAATTGTTGAAAAAATTAATAAAAATTAACATTTTAAGTGATCATCATTTCAAGTTATTATTTTGAATGGAGTGTACTTTTAATTTGGGTTAGGTCAAAGTGGATTTAAATTCTCATACTTAAAGAGAATTAATTTGATATGTTATTCGCTCAAAAATGGATAATTGTTGAATGAAATTAATTTTCAAAGTGTACCACTAAAGTTGGAAAAATAGAGTTTGAAAAGGCTTTTAAGTTGCATTTGTCCCACTTACACTATATAAATATAATTGAACTTTTTAAGAATTTTGAAGGGGAAAAATAGCAATTTTAGTTTCTTAATTATACTAGAATAGCCAACTTAGTCCCTTAATTATACATGTGACCCCATTTAGTCCATAAATTGTTTATTTGGTGGCCATTTTAGTCCCTCACCTCAGATAGCTATTAAGTTAAAAATGGATTTTAAGTCAAAAGCAACTTTCAGTAACTTTTTTTTATTTGTAAATACATTTAAATACCCTTTGATGAACAAAAATAATCATATAGCTAAATGTTTTCAAAATAATTTAGGGAAACTAAGAAAAGACTAGTAATAAAATTAAAAAATGCAACATTTTAAGTCAAGTAAATGAATTATATAGGGAAGCTAAGAAAAGACTAGCTAAATCTTTTATTAACTCCCCTTAATCATTTTGAAAACATTTAGCTATAGAATAATTTGTATTCGTTAAGGTGCATTTAAATGAATTTACGTAGAAAACAAAGTTACTGTCGAAAATTTTTGACTTAAGATCTATTTTTTCACTTATTTGATGTGTGCTTTGATTGGGAGGAAATTAAACTAACGAATTTAAATATTTACCCTTCCATCATCATTAAATTTACCAGCTATTTGAGGTAAAAGACTAAAATGACCACCAAACAACAACTTAGGAACTAAATGGGATCACATGTTTAATTAAAGAACTGAGTTGACTATTCTGGTATAATTGATGGACTAAAATGACTACTCTCTTATTTTAAATTGTCTAACATAAGAGCTCTCTCGCGCACATTAGGGTGAGGGTCACAATTCAAATCTCAAAATGACCTATATATGAAAGCTTGGGCTTGTGTGCACTAGCGGGCGCGAACCTACCGTGTGCTGAATGTTTGTCAAAAAAACAAAAAAATTAAAGTAAAAACTTACAATAGTCAAAAAATTAATATTGAAAAAATTAAAGTCTAACTACTTATAGAATGGTACAACAAGATAACACAAAAATAACAGTTGAATTGATTTACCGCCCATAGGCCATAACCATAAATGAACATTATTTTGTTTTAATCACAAAGTAGTTGCCTAGCGGCAGTTCAAGGAAAGTTTTAACTAATTAAGTAATAAACCATCCAATCATGCATCGTTAGCGGTTAAATAAGATTACACTTATGCATAATTAATTCTTAAATAAATGTGAAAAGACATATTTTTCCCACTTGAAGGCTGTGTGAACTGTGAATGTGATAATACTTCAATTGAATCAACAAGTGTCACCTCACACGAATATAATATAATAAACCTCTTAACCTCCTACCTTCGAAACTTCTTCCCCACTTTCATTTTCTAACGTTAATTATCTGCGTTTGCAAAAAAAAAAAAAACGTTAATTATCTGCCTGTCTCCCTCACCTTAAATAAACAAAACTAAAATTTCTGTCCTTCTCGTGACTGCGAAACAATTAAGGACCAAAATTAAAGTTGGAAAAGAAGACATTATTGATGGAGTTAATAAGACAATCTGGTAAGTAGTTTTATAATATTAAGGTGTTGTACTGTTAATCTTTTTGGTGTTTTTTTAATGTGGTGTTAGGGAAAGGTGACTGTCCTCTCCCTTGTCTGGTATGCTGGAATTATTGAATGATGATGTTATATATATGCAAATTTTAATCACCACTGTATGAAGATGTGTCCAAACATGTGTAACACTGACTCTCTTTTGGATGATCCGATTCAACTAAATCTCAAACTGAGGTGGGTTTTTTTTTTTTTTTTAATTAATAATTTTAGAACAAGTTGTATATTTTGATTGATTTGTGCATGTTGATTGAACTGAACTTCATTACAAATTTCCTTCTCGTTCTTGTTGTATAATAGTTTTTATCTCTTATGGTTTGTCATTGAAAAATGATACCATTCCCTTTTATATTTAACTTCTGTGAATTCATGTACATAAAAACAAATAGAGTTTAATGTAAAGACAAATATGAGTCGTGAGATTTAAGACGAAGCTGAACATATTTTATAAATGGTGTTGCTGTAAAAATCAATCTAGGCGACAGTCTAAGCGCCGAATAGGTGCTAAGCATCCCTAGACCGGGGTGATTTCAGTCCTAGGTGGCTTTTAGTCGGCCTACCAACTAACCGGCCGACTAGGCGCCAAATTGAGGGCATAACTCAATTGAGTCGGACGTCTAACTCGACCGAATTGATGCCCAACTCAGCTAGTCGGCGCTCAACTTGGTCAAGTGTTTTTTTTTTTTTTGCCTCTATGTTACTTCTCTTCTATATTTCTCCAACCATGTACTCAACTAACCATCTAACATATACATTTGACTAGTTTGGGGGGATTATAACAGTCTAATAACTCCTAGTCCTTAGCTTAGTGGGAAAAGTTGAGACAATATACTCGAATTACTTGGCCGCCTAGGCGCTCTATGCGCTAGGCACCCTCCGAACGTCCGTCTAGTGCCTAGCGCCTTCTTCAACATTAAATGGTGAGAAATTGTTGTCTATTAACAAATTGTTTTACTATAGTTTCATTCTTAATAATTTAATTGGTTAACATACCATAATTATTGACTATTGTTTATTAACAAATTTCTTGTAGAGTTGTAGTGTTTACTCTAAAGAAGACGACTATGCTCCTACAAGCAATGGGACAGAATATACAAGCTGAGTACAAATCCTCTCAACACACTATTAGCTCCACTACTCAACTCCAACGAAATTCTCTACGTGTTGTTTTAGTTGATGTCATTTAAAAAACAAATCATAATTTTTTTTTTCAATTCAAGTTTCTTTATGAATGTGAAATCGATTCATATCCGGCTTGAACGCGCATGCAGAATATGACTTTTAATTGGAGATAAAAAAAAAATCATAATAATTTGGACTTTTACTATTTTCACTTCAAAATTGTTTGTCCATTTGGTTACGTTTTCACCGTTTACCATTCAGAAATTCACGAATTTCTTCATGACAATAGTGAGTTGGCTTGAGGACTTGAGGTTCATCATCCATTTGACCTGAAATACAGGAGGCTGAATTCAAAAAAGTTGTTTTTTGTTTGTAGTATTTATTTGGACAATTAATACTTCTTCTCTTTATTCTTCTCCTTAATTAACCAATTATTATATTTGTATTTATTATACGTTAATGCGTTATATTCCACAGACCACAGAGAATTGGTCGTTAGACGGTCACCCACTTAACTATTTTTGTGGTTCAAGACATGTCCCAAGTCCCATCCAACCACAATTGCTAACAAAAAAGCCAAAATAATTGTACACAATATTTGACCTTTTTTCTTATTTAAAACTCAAATTAAAAAAAGTTAAGCAAAAGAATTTTGCTGCACAGACTTTGGTTGTAAATTATAGCGTGAACTAAGGTTCACCATGCGCATTGTGAATTTTGATCCAAATTATGTGCATTCAATTATAACTGAATGTACATAATCTGCTAACTGTATGTATATAATATGGACCATGGTCCACAATACTCATGGTGAACACTGGTCCATGATATAACTTCTGTATTTTATTTTTCTAAAGTTTATAAAAGATTTTTAAAAGTCTATTTATCATTTATAGATTTTTAATTTTCTCATGACCAACAAAAATGTTGTTATCTTTTTTATTTATAATAGTTTGTATTTTCACTACGCAAATTTTATTTAGTGATTAGAGAAACTCGCAGTACTACGGTCTACATAAGACCTTTTTATTAGAGAAGGGAGTTTGGAAATATTATTTGCAATAGACTACCTAAGTATACTACCCTTCTCAATAATTTGCATGCATTAGCTTGGGCTAATAAAATAAGCAGTCTTTAATTTATTTTAATAAATATATATAATATAATGCTGTAATGTGATACTCGCTCATTATCATACTTGGAAGATGTTTCTCAATAACATATCCAGAAATAAAATTTTCAAAGCAATTTCCCCAAAAAATGACAAATTTCATACACGTTACACGGACCAATATAATATAACTAATCAGAGATTTGAAATGATAATGATAATAATACTAATTATTAGTTAATAACAATTTAATTTGTGCAATGAAATAATGCATATATATTATGGACCACCACGGTATGCACATTATTCCTGGTCAAGCCAATCCATTCAAAATTTGACTGTCGTCCCATTTTGTACGTTTCTCGTCTTCTTCCCCTTAACACTAACCAGTAGTGGACTTGCTGGCTTCAATTATGTTTTCAAAACCAGGAAAGAAGGACAACATTATATTGTGTGGAAGCAATGCAATTTTTTTTTGGTTTTTAGGTTAAAGACAGACTGGGATTCGGGGAGGGTGTAATTTCCTGTATGTATATATGTGTTGGATAATATAACTTTGCAGGCACACAACCTTAAAAACAGACATCATTTTTAATATTCCAAGGCTAATTATACAAACAATCCAAGTATATATTATTATTATCATGCATTTTTCGTGTAACAAAATTCAATTAAATATAATATTGTATTGCTGGCGCGGGTGGTGTAAGGTGTTTGACATCGACCGTGTTCAGATCAGCTCCTACTCGATTCGAGACGTGACAATGTGACTTACCAAGGAGAGATATGGTTAAATGGTTAATGTCAACATATTTATTACTAATTGGTTTTTGGAAGGATATGACAATTAGTCAATCACATAACCAAAGAACTCCGTAGTTAAAAGCGTACTTGACTTACTGGAAAGTAAGCATAATACAGCGTTGATCAAATCCATCATATTAGCGTACTCCGGCTTGCTTGTAATTTGAATCCGTGATACAATTTATTTTGTCCATAAAAGACAAAATTCATTGCTCTAAGGACTCGCACACTCTGACCTGACAGGTTTGTAGAGTCCACCATACATTTTATTTTAGCTTGTAAGAATAATGATTGTCATGCATGCTGCCAGCAAGATTCCTTCCTTTAAGGCCCAAAGAATTCATATATGAATACATGCAGGAATTAGGGAGACTGTGGAATGTATTTTGGTGCTACACACAAATATTCCCTCGTGACCTTACTTGTGGCAGCTGATAGAACTTAGAACAAGGAATTTATTTGGTATTTAAAACTTTATTTAGTAACAATATTTAGATGTTTTTAAAATGCATATATAATATTTTTTATCCTCGTATAGTACACTTTGTTGCTTATTAATCATACAAGTTTTACACATATGCACACGTACTGCGCGACTGATTTAATGTCTAATGTCTGTATTTAAATAAGTAATTTAAAATATATCAATGCAAGATTATATAAGAGAAGTTCATTATAGTTTGTATTAAAATAAATGTTTAGTTTGCACTTTTCTAAAAACAATTATCTAAATACTTATTGTAATTATTGGTATGCTATTAGGAAGTAGATACTACTTTTGGTTGGAATTACTCTAAGTTTTGTAAATTCGCTTTTAGAAAGATTTGGCATCCATTGTCTTCGTCTTCATAGCTTGCTTGTATACACACACACACCATAATCATGTGCGAACTAAAATGTGCGAGCTTTATACATTAATCCATAAGTACGTATATGATACTATTTATAAAATGTGGGCAAGGAGACATGACGAATTAAAGCTCTGACAATTAAAATGTGAGAGTTTCACTCAATGTGATAGGTGTCAATCTTGTAGATACTAAACACTAGTCCTTCCAACTAATAATGAGCTGCTGAGTCACGTGTCAATTTATATCGTGGACTAGCTAGGGTCCACATAACATTGTGGACCCTTGTTCAAAACGATGCCGTTTTGATATTTAAGCTTTAAGATATTCTGTAGTTTCCCGTTTCTCATGTTTCAACACAAATTTTAATTTATTCTAGATACAGAATCATTACTCATAAGGTACAAAATTTCATAACACGAGACACAAAAACTTTCAACACAATACACAAACACATGTTATATATTTACTTGTTCTCAAAACTCATTTATGTAGATAACTTATGTCTTATAGAACATATTTTCATAATACAACACATGAATTCGTAAAATAAGACACACAATATGTTGTTTGTTACTCAACCACTAATCTATTTCAGGTACAGAATCCATACGCTTAAGGGGCAAAATTGCATAACATGAGACACAAAAATGCATAACACAAGACATATAAACATGTTTTATATTTACTTTAGTTCAGGTACATAATCAATATTATATTCTTAAGGTACAGAATTGCATAACATAAGACACAAAAACGCATAACACAAGACACAAAAGTGCATAGCACAAGACATGCACAAAAATGCATGTATGCTATATTTACTTTATTTCAGGTACAAAATCCATATGCTTAATGTATAGAATTACATAACATGAGATACAGAAATGCATAACACCGTACAAGACACATACACATGTTTTACAGTGTTAAAAGAAAACACATATATCGTGAACTATACAACAAAAAGTCACCATCAAAATCAAAATTCAAAAACAACATCGTATAGGGCCAAGGTCCATATTGTGAACCCTGAGCCACAATATAACAATTGGAGTCATGTGATTTATACTCCTACTATTCTGTCCGGTTGGGACGTCTGGACCAGGTGAATTTATTACTGAAGTAAATTGTTCACTAAAAGTCTCTACACGTGTGTGAATCATTTCTAGCTAGGGTCTATTTGTACTAGTACACATGCAACAATACTATATCATTTAATGCTAACATAATTTTAATTTCTAGTTAACAAATTAAATGGAATGCTAAACTGGATCCTCCTGGTTTTTAAACATTTTTTTTTTTACCGAATTATGTAAAATTTGGAAAAGACAAACGAACCAGTCTTTAAATAACTCAAGTTTTTAACAAACTGTTGAATTTGTCATTTCTATACAATATTTTTAAATACGCAGTGTACCATTATTCAATTTTCATCGTCAAATTGATTAGATCGATTTGAGGCGAATATCAAAGTCATTTAATATATATATATATAGTTTATTCATTCTTGACTTATTTAGGGTTATTGTATTTATTAATTACTTGTAATACATTATACATTATTATATAGAGAAAAAAATTAATTGATAGATGATCTTTTATTGGACAAGATCCATCATAAAATTGAGTAATTAGAGTAATTTTGGTAACAGGTGAATAATTAAAATAGATTGGGTAATAAAATGTAACGGACCATAATAGGCTCTTTTTTACTACAACGTGGTGTAACAATCATTATTCCATGGACCATGGTTCACACATTTGTGTGGACCATAAATAAAAAGTGTATTTTTAATATATTAAAAGTACATTTATTAAAAACTTAAAAACATTATGGCAAAAACTTGTGTGAGACCGTCTCACGAATAAGGATCTGTGAGACGGTCTCACACAAGTGTGACCCAAACATTATTAGTTCATGTGATACCCTTAGCTTCTAGCATGCCAACCTTGTGCGTCATGTGATATTATATTTCACATATGATATACTACTAATATTTTCTTTTTATAACTAATAAATATTTATATTCGTAAATTACTCAGATCTCTTTCCCTATTATGATCGAGTAATGTTCTGTTCCAAGTATACTTGGACTGAAAAATACGGTTGAACAGTACTCTTCACTTGCGTTTTTAAATTTAAAAACACTATTTTCTTGGGTAATAAATCTTTTTTTTTTAATCTTTGTTTTTTAAGAAAAAAAAAAGGATATATTTTTTTTTTACAGGATACTTGGATGGAGGTTTAGAGAATTTAGTCTGATACTTAACATGCTAATGTAACATTAGTTACTATGTAAATATAAATAAATAAATAAAGTTGCACATTTGTTTATATACATTTTGGTATAATTGTAAACATTTGATTTGACAATTAATTTTAAAGTAGTGTTATAATTTTTAGTACGGTGATAATAAGTGTTTGTTTATGGGATAGTAAATAACTAAATACCCAACCATTAAGTGTCCAACAAATATATCAGATATACTGAAGTCAATAATCAATCTCAGTAGGATGAGATAATTGTGTGAAAGCAGTCTGTTGTCACCCATGCACCAGATGGTCTTACGGGACCCACTCCAGTCATTTTTTTTGGATTTCATTTTCAACAACAGGAATTTACTACTAAACTGTAACAAAATTTCTCGTGTTTCCACCTTAGTTTACCAAGAAATTGCAAATGCATTTTATTATTATTATTATTAATCAGAAAAACTCGCAATCACTATTTGATGATAATATGCATAGAATTTTGACATTAACATGCAAAGAATCACAAAAGATGAATCAAATCTGATTGGCTCAAATTAAAAAAGACAATATGCTGCTTCCACTAAGAGTAAAATTAACTTGTAACTTATGATTACTAACTGGATAGTATGACTGCAACCTTGGTCAACATATTCTCTTATATTAGTGCTAGTAAGCCAACGTAGGGGTCTTCTACTACAACAGTGTCTGGTCTTCCGATCCGGAGGCCAACTAAAAATCAAAGCCTGAAACAGTCTATACAACTATACCCACCATTTCACCTTCCTCCCTCTACCCTAGAACACAACTCTTTTGAATTGTTCCTTTCTTCAACTAACCATTTTTTTCCATTTCCTCCCATGATCTCAATACCCAAAATGGGAACACAACCCAACTACTAGTCATCCTCGAAACTTTTTCTTCTATATTAATTCCGTTTTCACTGTTTTTTTTTTCCTCTGAAGATCTCGAAGTTATTAAGGTTGTTGTGGGATGGAGCAAGCGAGGTGTTGGGTGTGGCCGAAGCGAAAGCTGGATTTGATGGCACCCTCTCATCAGAACCATCATCATAACCTTCATCCCCTCTTTGCCTACTCGGCGAACACATCTTCTAACGGCGGTGATTCGTGGGAGGAGCAGGCGTTTGCGGAGGACGCGGCGGGGGCGCTTGGGGGCTGCGTCTGGCCGCCGCGATCTTACACGTGCAGCTTCTGCCGGCGAGAGTTCCGGTCGGCGCAAGCGCTCGGAGGTCACATGAACGTGCACAGGAGAGATAGGGCTAGGATGAAGCAATCCTCACCGTCCGTCGAAGCCGATGGCGGAGGTGTTCCTAACGCTAATAATTTACCTAAGTACCCTCCTCCCGCCGCC